>JACXGK010001861.1:34063-52218 GCA_016801125.1 Novumbra hubbsi
ACCCTTCTCACCTTGATTGTCCCCCACAGTAGAAGTATTATAGGACCACAGAGACCCTTCTCACCTTGATTGTCCCCCACAGTAGAAGTATTATAGGACCACAGGGACCCTTCTCACGTTGATTGTCCCCCACAGTAGAAGTATTATAGGACCACAGAGACCCTTCTCATCTTGATTGTCCCCCACAGTAGAAGTATTATAGGACCACACCGACCCTTCTCACCTTGATTGTCCCCCACAGTAGAAGTATTATAGGACCACAGAGACCCTTCTCATCTTAATTGTCCCCACAGTAGAAGTATTATAGGACCACAGAAACCCTTCTCACCTTGATTGTCCCCCACAGTAGAAGTATTATAGGACCACAGAGACCCTTCTCATCTTGATTGTCCCCCACAGTAGAAGTATTATAGGACCACACCGACCCTTCTCACGTTGATTGTCCCTACAGTAGAAGTATTATAGGACCACAGAGACCCTTCTCATCTTAATTGTCCCTACAGTAGAAGTATTATAGGACCACAGAAACCCTTCTCACCTTGATTGTCCCCACAGCAGAAGCTCTAGAAACTCATCCTGGACTTGTGTGCTGGTGTTCTTTTCCTATAATAGGAACAGGTTAAGATGACTCTGACGTCTTTTTTGATATAATTAGACTGAAATCACAGTCAGCACTGACCTGTACAAACTTAGTAAGCCTAAGGTCCATCTGCATGAGGATGTCTTCCCAAGCCTCGCACATGCAGGTGAGGGAAAGACGCAGATACTAAAGGAAAGAGAGAGATGCAGAACATGTTGCACAACAAGCACCAGTGGCCAGAATTGTATGACAAATGCTCTCCAACATCTTCACAGAAATATCAGCTACTCTACAACTTCCACAGACTCAACCTGTACAGGAAACATAACTTCATTATACTGCATAATTCACATCGCTCAGACGTCCCATTCAAGTAGCAGTATTTTGGGCCTGTAGCATTAAGATGCAGCATCTGTATGAGAAGACGGTCTCAGAATAGTTCTATTGAGGCCCCTCACCTGCAGCAGGGTGGAGATGTGAGTAAACTTGCGCGCCATTCGGGTGACCTCGGGGAGACAGTCTGAAAGCAGCCCCGTGTCCAGCTGAAGATGACCAACATAAACAGAGGAAATGGAGGAAATGGATATATGACCCTATTATAAATGTGACCTAGTTAAATGTAGTCATGGCTGATTACCTGGATGTAGCAGATCTCCGGGTCATTGTCAGGTGACCTGATCTCCGTGATGATAGACAGGGATTTTAGATCACTGGAAAGACACAGGCTCCGACAAGTCCCTGGAACCTGATAAAGAGAGTATGTTTCAACATTACCTAAAGGCTTCTTAAGTGCAGTATAGTTGTGTAGTCCCTGCAGAGAGAGCCAGAGATAGACTGGGTGATTGTGTTTGTGTGGGCGAATTCTAACCTCCGGTAAAGTGGCAATCTTATACATCCCATAAGCGTACAGCTCCAACAAGCCAGAGCCTCCCCCTAGAACCAGGATGTTCAGTCTGCAGATGATTCACAGTGTGAGTATTTGTAATTGTACTTGAGATGTGTTTAAGAAATCTTCCATAATTAAGCATATAAAACTGAGCACTCTCACCTGACTTCCCCCAAAAGGTTCAGAATCTCATCTGACTTCTCTTCACTAAGAGACAAAGGGTTAGTTTATCAGTAGTTGGGGAAAATAGGATTCTAGAGTAGATAGACTTAAATAATAAACGAAGGAGCCGGTGCAAAATAATTTAAATGAACTGCTAGCAAAGAAAAATAAACATACCTGAATATTTTTGATGTAGTACTGTAGCTAAGAATACACAACACAATATTTAGCCAGGGTAGGGGAAGTAAAACCAAATGCTGTGCTGTATACATGTTAACAAAAAACAGGATTTCCTCTATAATGTATTCTAGATTCATAAAATTAAAACAAATTCTATGAAATCGAGTTGTACCTCTTCGGATGAGTTGGCAGCTTGGGAAGAAAAAGGTTGGACTCATCTTCAGAACTGTAGAATGAGCTAAGGACGCTGAAAGACAGGTGGCTCATATTTCACCACACAGTTCAAAACAGTCTCTAGTTTAACAAACTGGCTCTAGTTTTAAAAGTGGCTCTCAAAAAATTCACCCCAGTTGAATTTTCCCAATCCTTGTTACATGAAATCTAAATGGATTTATTTACATTTTTGCAACTGAAACTCAAATAATTATTGACAATTTCAAGGAAAACCATTTTGCCCTCTTTTGTAACACGCTTTCCAGGGCCTGACACAGAGAAGCTTCCCCATAGCATGATGCTGCCACCTCTCCGCTTCACGGTTGGGATGGTGTTGTCAGGATGATGTGCAGTGTTAGGCTTGTGGCCAATAGCGCTTAGCATTGAAGCCAATCAGCACTTAGCGGTCTCATCAAAGAATCTTCTTACTCCCATGTGCATTCTAGCAAAATCTAGCTGTGTTTTTTCCAATTTCTTTCTACCACTTGTGAAGCCTCCATAACTACTGCTTGTTTTGCTAAATGCTCAGTTCTTGAGAACAGCCAGTTTTACAAGATAAGTTGTGCCATACAGTAACAACAGACTTCACAGTGTACTGAAAGATATTCTATGACTTGGAAATGTTCTTACATCCTACACCTGTTTAGTTATTTTGAATCATATTTCGTGATTGCCTCTTTTCCCAATGTCATTTTCTTAAGATTTGTCTGTGGGTCCAAGGAGACCCTTCACTGGAAAAGTCCAAGGGGAGTGAAGACATGAGTGCAACTGTAAAAGTCTGGTATAATCAATCATTCCTCCCCATGCAGACCTGCTCTCCTCCAGGACTTCCATCCAGTGCATGCAGGACACAGAGTTCTCCACTGGGAATAGATGAAGGATATCGGCCTTCTCTGCATCACACAGCACCACTAGCTTTGTGTCCCCGAGGCTAAAAGCCAGAACTGAACACAGAACAGAAGAGACACTTTAAATCATCAGCGTACAAACATAGTGGCTGACATACAGAGCTCCAGTGAAGGTTTTAGGTTGAGTATAAAGGTCTATCACTCTAAAGCTATTATTTTATACTTCCAATATGAATTTGAGATATTTGGGTCCATCTTTTGCCATCTCTTACTTTTCCCATCAGGTCTCCAAGCAAGCGCAGTGATCTCCTTTCCTGTGTTCTCATTGGGTGGCAAGCTCCAAACACGCTGGAAATTGGCAAGGCGATGCAGTAGCAGCTACAAGAAAAACATGGATTGAAGTACAGATGAACAAAATTGCTTGCTTAAAAAGCTAATGTGATCCTGGTATAAATTATGTTTAAGTGTTTAGTTCGCTACCTCCCCAGCAGTGTTCGCCAAGGCTATAAGATCCCTTTTTGGTGACCATGCCATGCACAGAACCGGGTTGGGAAGCTGCTTCTCACCAACTTGACGGAAGGAAGGCATTATTCTGGGCTGAAAACAAAAGTCAGCATTAACAAGATTAATAAGGACAAGGGCCTCAAATATATTTGTAAACAAGCAGTTACAACGTTTGTCAGTGACATTAATTTGGTAAATTTATAAATAATCCACAACATAGACCAGAGGCTGGTAGTGACACCTCACGTCCAATATTCTGAACGGCAACTATCGCTGCAGAGTCAAGGAAACGCCAATACCTAACTAACTAGTTAAGTTCACCCGCAGGAGATCGTATTTGAAAGGAGTTGTCTGGCAGTGGGATTACGACCTGGTACAGTCAGAACAAGAACACCTTAGAACACTTTGCGTACATTAGCTAGCCTAGCTAGATTGGGAACGTTGGCAAGCTGTACTAGTTAGTGCCGAAGCAAAATAGTAATACTTTCTAAACATTGGATACATCAACAGTTTTGTATATATACACGTGTAATTGTACTTTTCAATACCCTGCTAAAATAGCGAAATAGCAAGCTAGCAAGCAACTGGCTAACAAATACTGCAACAAAGAAAATAGCCAGTTTATGGCATCTTACTGTGAATGGATATCGGAGAACGAACTATGGCACTGTTACTGAGTGAAACCATCAATAATCCGTAACAGTTTAATATTTAAATTGTAGCATGAGTGTAATCTCGCAGACTAGCCCCATATTCGCGGACCATACCATTGAATGTGTTTGACCAATCATATTACCTCTGAGTAGCCAATGAAAGGCCAGCAACGGGGATAAAAAAAGGACAAACTGAACTACAATGTTGCTTCCTCGGATATGGCTTTACTTTATGTTTTTAACTAGTAGTTGGAGGAATCATTTTATGTCGGCAGATATTGCGAAATTCATTCACAAACCAAAATATAATTGGTGAGCCTTTGGATGATTTTGAGACACACCCACCTAAAGAGTCTTGCGGACCAGGTGTTTACACCTGCATGTTCCGCGTTTCTATTCAAAATATGGTCACCAACATGATGTTGTCCGTTTTTCAACTCTAGTCGACTCAGTTGGAAACACTCCAGTTCTATTATTTGTCTGACCATGTGCAAGGCTATTTGAAGAAATCAACTCAAATTAATGCAGTTATTTTTAAACGATCGACAATAGGTACAGTTTATCTATTTCGATATAGGATTTGGATAGGGTAAGTGCTTTGGCAGATGGTTGTGGGGGTTGATGGTTTGATCGTCCTTTCCCAGTGGACATGCCTTCCTGCCCCGTCACTTGCACTTCACTCTAATCAGTGGATAGTTGGAGAACCGGAATAGCTCGTGCAGTTAAGAGTGGGACAAACCGTCTGTGATAACGTCCCACAAATAGACAACTTTGAGCTGCGGAGCCTGAATGTGTCTGTGCCCTTCCAACTCATCCAACTCTGCAATGATACCAGCCAGCCATCTTAGTTTCACCAAGTAAATTAGGCTCAAGCTGAAAACGGTGTCATTACTGGTCACTCAGTGTGGAAGAGGCAGCTGCCTCGGTGAAGAAGCCGGGAAAGTATTTAATGGCCAAATTGACTGGGTCAGAAAAAATCATATTTAACTTGGGCCGTAAATTACACTGGTAGCACACCTCCATTGTGCAGAAAATACTCCTACAGAGGCTCTATGATAGATCTCAGGTCAAGGAGTCGACAGCTTTTGTTGTTGCGGATGCAGACTGCAGTACAGAAAGAAAGGAGATTCTGTGACTGTAAACTGGCACTATGCAAGCTATTTTCTGTTTATCTCGATCAACTGAAAAATGCATTTTGGACACATATAGGAACAATAGGTGCCATACGATTTTTACTAACCAGAGAAAGTCAATATCCCATCTGAAAGACAGCACCCCAAGCAAGTCAATGTCCCCTTTACATAACCTGGGATAGTGGGAATTGATCTTTAGACCAGAGGGAAGAGTGCTCCCTACTGACCATCAAACGCCACTCCAGCAGCATCTGGTTTCCCATTCAGCACTATCCCTGCTTGTAGATCGAGGCAACCAGCAGTGGGATATACTGTACTTAACCTAGCACCGTTCTAAACCTAGCCTGGGACTGACAGAGTCTGACTTTCCTCCTCCATATTTATGGTACAGACAGATGCATACTGGGCAGGTACCAGAGTACATTAATCTTTCAGGGCAACTTGCTGTGTAGGTTTGATAGTGGAAGATGTTAAGTTGCAAAGTTTAAAGCACCTGGTGTGTGTATGGGTGTGTGCTTTGTGCTGTATGTAAAGTACTGTGTTTATTGTCATCAGTAGAAAGTATTGCTGTCCTGTGGTTTGTTCATAACCCCCCCCCCCCCTCTTCTTCTCTCTCAGCAGCATTCTGGCTGTGAAACCGGAGCCGAGTCCAAATATAGCCTGACACGGTGAGCCGTCAGACGCTGGGACAGATGGGACGGCAGGCCACTCTGTAGGCGCCTCTCAACTGAACCTGGACCGGCTCACAGTTCTACACGCTGCCCGACCCAGAAGCTACCCTGCTGGAAGGAGACGCCGCCCTCTTTCTACTACAAAGATCATATTTAGAGGATATTGGAAAGATAACACTGGAACAATCTACCTTTGGAAAACAACTTGAAGGTGAGACTGTCCTTTTTTATTCCTTGCTGTTTATTTTAGAGTAATGCACAGGTGGCTGATAGCACCTTGGTGTTGAAAGAGGGGTGGAAAGTAACAACTATAATGTAATAGAGACATCTACAGAAATAACCTAAGTGTGTACATGGATATGTATTATTATATGTGTGATCCACTGCCGGGATTATGTGGTTATTTTCACAAGACATTACATTAAAGAGTACTAAATACTGGTTATTGAAAAGTGCCATAACCTGTTGTATTCTTTCATTGACAATGGGCAGCGACAGCAGCTATTGATCTAACGTCAATCAATTTTAATATTTAAAATATAATATAAAGACCTAATTAATTTTGTGTATATGACGTGTTTTCCAGATTATAAAAACACTGGCTCTGAAGAGAGTACTGTCACTAGAGTCTCTGACTATGTACACGTAGTGTGTTTGTTTGTATGTGTGTGTTAACAGGGGCCCATTTTGAGGGTGGGGTTTGGTTGCTGCTGTGAAACATAGCCCAAGGGGATTAAAAATAACAACTGCTGGTCTCCTGGACGCCATCAATGCCACACTCATATACATGTGTTCCCAAACGGACACAACTTGTATGTGTACTATTGTACTCAGCAGTTATATTTACATAATTCATCATCTTTAATGTTGTAACGGAGCTCAACAGTAGCTTGTACACATATGCACACACTACATACATTCAATATATTTATTTTAAAATGTTCTATAATTTAGCAACTGCTCATATCCAGACTGACTTACTTTTGTGTACTGGTCCAACATGGGAGTCAATGATGAAGAAAAAGCCTGTTAGGACATAGAGGGAGGCATGTTGATCAATGCAGATCATGTCTACTTTGACCTCTCAAAAGGCCTTTGTAAATACCCACCAGCTGTACCCTATAATGCCCGTCTGAGTCATCCAACTGTGGGGGTCTCAGAGAGGGTTTGTTTACTTTCACCGTGAGGTCTGGTTTGATTTTATTCAGATGCATGGATAGTGTGTGCATTGTTCATCGGACGTGTCTAACTGGATCTACTGTGTTAATATTGTGTTTGTTTTTGCATTGGTGTTTCAGGATGCAGGACGGGAGTTGGAATCTGTCTCTCCCCCCCTCTCTGCTTATGAAGGATGGGAGCAGGGTTCTAGAAGGGGACGGGGGAGTGTTCTCTGAAGCATCTTCAGATGGGGATCTGTGCCTGGACTCAATGGCAGAGCTGGACACCAGTGATGGGAACTTTCCGGACCTTACCGACTTTCTTAGCCAAGACGAGATCAACCGCAGCCTGGATCTGGCCCGGGAGGCCTTCAGTGACGCAGAAGACCAGGGAGGCCCGGTCTCTCCTATGTCTAGAACCCCGGAGCCGGCTCTCCGTTACCTCCCCTCCCTGGCCCCCCTCAGCACCACAGAATACCTGACCAAAAGCCCCAGCTTCCCCCACTCAGTCAAAGTCACCTCCAGCCAGAGTGTTCACCTGGGCCGACCCATACAGGCCACCTGCGACGCCACAGCCTCGCCTGAGAAGTTCGTCTGCCACAGGAACGTCATGCCGGTCTACAAGCAGGATAAGCCGCGGCTGGTCCATGACGGCTTGGAGCTCAACGAACGGGCCGCTTCGGCCACAGAGTTCTGCAGCCGTGCTGCCACGTTTATTGAGGAGCTGTCCTCCATCTTTAAAGGCTCCAACAGGCTGGAGCAACAGGGGGAGGAAGACTCCTCCTCTCCCGACAGCGGCTACCTGTCCCCTAGGAGCCACCAGACAGCCCCCCAGGGCCCATCCTCTGCCACCCCACAGCCTCCCCTCCACCCGGGCCTGACGCAGCAGATCCAGCCAGGTCCGGGGCCCCAGCCGGCAGGTGTGACGTGCGGGTTGGGCATGACGGAAGTCCCTCCTCTGGATGAGGCCGAAGTGCCAGTTGTCTCTGGTCTTGTAACGGGGGCTGAGTTTATGGGGGAGCAGCAGCACAGTGGAGCCCAGAGAGTGGACGGAGGAATGGGCCTGCCACACTTCACCCAGAAGCTGAAGAGCCAGGAGGTGGCAGAGGGACACCCTATCCGGCTGGAGTGCAGAGTGGAAGGGAACCCTCTGCCAGTGGCCAGGTACGGAGACTGTTACTTTGGCTGTGATATCGTTGGGGTGTCGGGGCGGTAAACATCCTCGGTAGAGCACGCCCATTGTAGGGTAGATATGGTGTGTTTTCTGAACATAGCACATATTGTCTTGTGTTTATTGACACAGTATTGGACATGGGATTTTGTTTATTATCATTTTAATAGGATCTCTACGGTTCTGTTTATCCTTTATTCATCTCTGGTGGGATGAGATGACACTGGGATGTAGTGGGTAAAGATTGGAATCCTAGGCATCATTCCTTTCTGATACTGGAAAATACAGTCACAGACACTATATTTAGTCCAAGGCAGTTGATCCTCTTGTTGGTCCGACACCAATTACCTTCCCACCTCTAAGGGAAGTGGATCCCCAGCGTGAAGAAAATATCCCCTGTCTGGAACCCAGCCGGATAAAAGACACTGCCTCCTTACTTGGAGACCAACAAGTGGTAAAGCAGAGCTTTGTTTTGAGAGGATTTGGATGTTTGGCGAAAAGAGCCAACTAAAACACTTGGGAACACCTACTAAAATAGAGCGCTGTCAGTCTGTGATATGAAGCAGAGGCCTCAATCCGAGATGGAGTTGCCGAGTGTGGGGGCAGAGACAAGGTGAAGGGAGGTAGGAGGTGGGGGGGGGGTCCAAAAGGCCTCCTGGAAACACCTGCATGTGTAGCTGGGACATTTCCTCTTTTTGTAACCACATTAACCAATAGGTCAAAGTCTTGAGACCAGCTCTAGTTTGTTCTCCTAAAACAGCACCCCCTAACAGTCCACAAGGGAACATGTTTCTGGATGTATTAACCCATTTATTAGTCAGGTAAATACAGATGGCCGAGACCTTTTTTACACAGGTAATAAATTGAACTTACCTGGTGTCTCAGGGCTGAATCAGACCCTTGTTATTGAACAGCCCTGTTTTTAGCTGTGACGTCTTTGGAAGAAAAAAATCCTCAAAGTCATTCATTGTTCCTAATGGGCTCTGGCCATTCATTTGGAACTGTGGTTTCGAGGGGGTGCCTATTAGTCCAGTTGAAGCATGGTGTGAGGACCTGATGGAGTTTAGCTTGACGGAGGTTAGCCTGACGGAGGTTACCCTGGAGTGTGGCGGCCCCAGGAGACCTGGGTTGTGTAATGCTAGGTAAAGAGGGGTAGAGGCCCGGGGCCATGGTTCTGACATGGATCCTCCCTGTCCCGGTGTGATATAAGATGCCTCTTCCTCTGTATAAATAGTCACCAGGCCAACAGGAGCCAGGCTCTGGAATGTGGGCAATGTCATGAGACTGCATTTTCCGTCACTGTGCTCCCAACACCTTCTTGGGAAATGCGAAGGTTGTTGTATTTTCTCATTAGGAGACGGAACGGTGTGTGGCAACGCTGCCATTGGGAAATACAGACACGGGGAGGGAGAGAAGGAGTTGTAGAGGGGAGGAGAGGTTGAGGAAGGCTGGGACTGGAATAGGCCTGGGTTACAGATGTGTTTTGGTTTGCATTGTGTTTTCTCTAATGCATGTAAAGTTTTTGTAGATGTATAATCGGTTTGCATAATCAGTCTAGGATTGGGATTTCGCTGTCTGTTCATCTAGAATTGTCACTAAGATGTTCATCTGATACTGTTGGTGTTTTTTGGGATTGGATAACCCAGATGTTTTGCCTTTGTTATTGATACTAAAATCTCCTTTTCACCTGACTGGTGTCTGGTCTTCTGTCAGTTGACACTAGGGGGCAGTATGGTATTACTAATTCAGGAAGATGTTGGCATTTCAGTGTCCCCAATGGTGTCCGTCTAGGAAGGTTAATGACATCCTTTTAATGAATTAATTTACTTGAAACATGTTGACTTAATGAACATGGTTAAGAACCTTGGCCGGAGTTACTTTTACACATATGGAGTAATGTCAGATGTTTTGGTCTTGCATGTTTGGAGGAATGTCAGGAGTTCTCACCACACCATCAAATCCATTGATTCAGGGTAAAGTCACGCAATAATGTTATAATCATAATAGTTCAGGACAGTACTGTGCAGCACATTTTATCTGAATAAAGCACAATGCACTATGTTTAAACCACCATAACTTTTGATAGGATCCAGTTAACAAAGTGGGCTCAGCTCATTGCTCTAATGTGTGAGTGTTTAAAACTGTATGACTCCACAAAGACTTGAGTGTGTTCTCTTCGGAACTTAAAGGCTGGGCTACAGTAAAGTCCAAGCATTACATGAATTAACAACGGGTTAATTTTGGTGCCTTTTGCTAGGCACACTAGTGTTTACAAATGTAAACGCTGGTTCAAACTACATAACACTTTGGAGCTCATGCGATAAAAATTATTGCACTGTAGTGCTCTGTCACACTGTTCACACACAATGTTCATGTGTCTTTGCTCTTTGTCCATTTCTCTCAGAAGGACAGCCATATCGTGACATTTAGTGACATCTCTCTGTGGATCTGCTGTGTGGCAAAAAGAGATGTCTTACCCTGGTCCATTATACAGTCTTGTCAAGGAAATGTTGAGTACCAGAGAGAGATGTCTTACCCTGGTCCATTAGACAGTGTTGTCAAGGAAAGGTTGAGGACCAGAGAATCCCTATGAAAAGACATCAATCGCTTTTCCCATTCAATTAGTCTAGTGATATCCCATGGTTCATTAGTGTTCCGCTTCACCTTTTACACTACAGATAAGGAATAGGTAGCATCTTTGCTCCAGTAAATCTTACACTGCTTCACATCAGAAATGAGTTCCAGATGTGGAGAGGCACGCCAGTTACACCCAAGCTGTGTTGGTGCTGGATGGACGTATACACGCTGGGTTTCATTACACAGGCCACACGGCCGTATCTTATGATTTGAATGATAAACATACCTCCCTCTCTCTGTGTTTGTGAGTGTGTATGCATGTGTGTGTGTGTCAGTCACTTCTGTTCCCCCAGTTGCAGTGGGATCTTGTGTTGGGAATGATCCTGTAATGTGATACCACAAGGATGCTGTGAACTGCTTCATCGAGAAAGTTGTTTTGTTTCAGAGAATGATTAGGATTTAGCCTACATATTTCTACCCAGTTTAATTGGAATATTTTAAGAATCACCTATTCATCTTTCCGTTCATCTTAGTTTAAACGTTTCTCCTTGAAGCCCTCATAAAAACCTACTTGGCAGCAGAGATAGGATGTAGGAATGGCTCAAAAGAAAGAAATGGAGAGTTCTGGAATGGTCCAGTCCAAGCTTGGATCTTAATCCTATAGTGATGCAGTGGGGTGAATTTAAATGGCCTGTGCATGCAAGAGACCCCTCAAATATCACACAGCTGAAAATATTCTGCATGGAGGAGTGGGAAAAACTTTCTCCCAGGCGATGTCAGAGACTGGTAAACAGTTCTAGGAAACATCTTATTGAGGTTATTTCAGCCAAAAGGGGCAATAGCAGCTAGTAGGGTATAGGTAGTCCTAACCTTTTCCTCAGTAGGATATAGCATTTTAATAGATCTTTTGTTAAATAAATTATATCATGCTTAAAATTTCATTATTTTTTGTTCAATTACATCACCTTTATCCATAGATATTGTTTGAAAGAAGATAATATAATTTGTAATTATATATCACATAGGGAGTCCTAATTTTTCACGACTGTAGCTGTTTGTGTTGGTGTAGGTGCAGTGTTGGTGTGTTCTCATAGATGGTATATATATCTGTTTGTGATGGGGTAGGGGCAGTGTTGGTGTGTTCTCATAGATGGTATATATATCTGTTTGTGATGGTGTGTGATGGGGTAGGGGCAGTGTTGGTGTGTTCTCATAGATGGTATATATATCTGTTTGTGATGGTGTGTGATGGGGTAGGGGCAGTGTTGGTGTGTTGTCATAGACGGTACATATAGCTGTTTGTGATGGGGTGTTTTGGTGTGTGCCAGTGTTTTGATCTCACCCTGCTTCCCACAAGCCTGTCTTTAAGTCTTTAATAGTTCCTCCGCATGTTAACGTCCACTCCCCCATGACAGAGGCTTTGATGGGGTTGCCAGGTCTGGGCAGGAGAAGCCCCCCTCACCTCGAAAAAGGCATTTGGCTCATTCACTCCCAGACTAATGACTTGGTGATGAGGTAGTGGTGCCAGCGTTTTCCCATCCCAGCCCATCCCAGCGGGAGAGGCATTCCTTGTGGCTGGGTTCTGTGGTTGCGGTCCTCCACAGTTGTCTGTGGTCTTGGTGGGAGAGGTCCTACGGTCCTTGAGCGCTTGGTATTCCTCAGTGTAAACTTCAACTCCTCAAACACACTAGTTCATGCTGAAAAAAACCTGTTTGGCTTTGGAGTGGTGTGTGTGTGTGTTTGGGGAGACACTTGTGTAAAGGTCAGGCTGTATTAGCAGCAGTGTTGTTTTTCCGAGCGATGACGCCATAAGTCCATGTACAAAGGAGCAAAGAAGAATCCATCTTTAATTGTTGTGTTGTTTGATGTGTTTTTTAAGCCTTTCTGTGTGATGTTCTTTCTTGTCATCACCATAACTGCTTCTCGTGCAAACAAAGCATTTTGGAAACCAGTCTTTTGACATGGGAGTTTGTGAGTAGATGCTGTGTGGAGGGCCTTGGTTGCACGGAATCAACCAAACACACACAACCACAGAGGAAACTTGAGGAAGATGAGAAGCTAGAGAGGAATTTTGCGCTGAAATCCAAACAAGGCGGCAGGTCCAACTCCGGGAGCACAACCTAGTCCCTTTGCAGATGCTGGAATTTATCAGCAAATATAGGATCCTTGTTTAAATGAAAAGTTGAAATTCACACAGTGCTTGTTCTAAAGCACATGCAGGGCCATGCACTTAGATTGGCCCCTTGGTAAATATAAGCAAAACAGCCTATGACGTTTCGTTCAAAATATTATCAAGATTACATTTTTTCTTAAAGAATATTTATTGAAAGAAACAATACATTCTCATCATAAAACAGTAACAATTATGTGTGCCACAATTGTAGGAACACCTTCATTTATATTTTTGTGAAACCTCCTTTTGTAACATGACAACTCAAAGTCTTCTCTGAAAATGTGTAATGATGTTGAAGAACACTTTAAGGGATCTGAGACCATTCCTCCACTCAAAATCTCTGCTGATCCTTCAGATTCCGAGGTCCACACTTGTGGACATCAGCTCATCACGCAGGTTTTCGTAGTTTTGGAGACTTTCTGACCCCAAGACCTAACCGGTGTCTGCAATTCTCCAGCTGTGTCCTTGTAAAATCTTTGGCCACTCGAACCATCCTCCTCAATGCCTGAACATATAATTTTTTCACTTCTAGTTTCAGAAGAAGTCTCATCCATAGCTGTTGTCCATCATTATTAGTTATATCCATGTAAACGTAATTTTACCATATGGATTTGGTCCTCATCCTCACATAACTGGACATAGTAGACAGACATGGGTTGACATGAGATAAGTGGAAGAGAAAATGTGCAACAAAAGGGGGGAGTAGGGTGTGATGTTACTTCTTATTAAGGTGTTTTGGAAACCCACATCTGACAATGATAATAAGTACACTTTCCTTCATCAAAGCCATTCATTGGAAAAGTCAGTGCCAGATATTTGTTTTTGGGTGGTGGGCTGGGGGATACACAAGTTAATTAAGATATTCATAAAAGAGGTAGGTTTTCAGCCAGAAGATTGGCAAGGAGCTGTCCTGGCTTCGAGGACACGATTGAGGTGCCAAGACAGAGAAGTGTTTTGGGTTGGGTGGCCAAAACACATGACGTGGCAGATCGGAGTGCACGGGAAGGGTTGTTTGGTTTAAGCATAGCCTGCAGGTAGGAAGGTGCAGTTCCCTTTGCTCCACCATAGACAAGCACCATGGTCTTGTAGAGGATGCGATGTAGTTTGCTGAGGAGAAGGGTGACATGGGTGAATTTGGAAAGGTTGCACAAGATGGGCTTCATCGTTCTGGTGAGTTTCAGGGTCTCGATGGCACAACTGCGGAGCCCAATAGTGCGTTGAAATTGACCAGGTGGGAGATGATACGTTTTTGACAAAGTTTTAGACGTCGGAGAGATTAAGCGTTGGTTTCTTGATTAAGGGGGGGGGGGGTGACACAAGCTTACTCGAAGTCAATAGGAAGGAGTTGATGACGAAAGTAAGGGAAGGTAAAAGGTGTACAGGGATGGTCTGGAGACCAGAGAAAGGGATTGGGTTGTCGGTTGCCCAGACATCACTAGAAGCAAGACTTTGTCTGGAGAGAGGGGACAGAAAGAGAGTCTTAGAATACGGAAGCTTACTGTTAGTGGAGACGGAAGACTGAACAGGTTGAGTGAAAGACGATCGAATCTTGTCAGGCCGGGCAGGTTGTCTACCGATAAGGAAGAAGGAGGCGGAGGAGGGAGATTTTAGAGTGAGAAAAAGGTGGCAAAGAGTTTCCTGGGGTGAGAGGCAAATGCTTGAAATGTAGAGGGATAGAGAGAAAAGCAAATGAAAGGATGACAGGTCCTCTGGAGATTTTGCTTAGCAGCTTGCAGGCCTGTTAACTCTCAATGAGTCAGTCAGCCATGGAGCGAGAGGGGAAGCCGGGCTGGCTGAGAGGACATAGGACAGACGTAGTAAATAGAGGTGGAAAAGAGGAGAGTGGGGTTAACGAGGCAGACTCAGAAGATGGGAGGAAAAAGGAGTTAATAGAAGGGAGAGAGGATAAAATAGAAGAGGAGAGAGTAGACGAGAGAGGGAAGGAAGATTGAGACATAACTATCTGGGAAGGAGTTGAGTTAGCAGGGTTAGAGAGAGAGAGAGAGAGTCAGACAAAGTAGTGATCAGAGACCTGGCGTTGAGTTGCAGTAAGATCTACTGGGTTTCAGCATACTGGAAGGATAAGATCATATGCATTGCCTGCTTTGTGAGTAGGAGGGGACTGGGAGAAGGTGAGATCAAAGGAGAAAAGGAGTGGAAAAAGAGATGTTGACAGAAATTAATCAAAGACAGGTGTTGGAAGGTAAAAGTCACCTATCACTGTGAGCCATCACCTGGAAAAGAGCTTAACAACGTGTCAAGCTCATTTAGGAACTCTCCTAATGCCCCTGGTGTACAATACATGACTAGAATGTTAAGCTCCAGTGGGTGAGTTATAGTGACAGCATGGAATTCAAATGAGGTTATAGAAATGGGGGGGGGGGGTGGAAATAGAGAGAATCTCCACTTTGGAGAGATAACAATACCTGTGCCAGCGCCCTGTTGACCGGATGCTCTTAGGATTTGAGAGAACACATAGTTTCCATAGGCGGCAAGGGTAGCAGTATTTTCTGGGGGGATCCATGTCTCTGTCAGGGCCAAAATGTCAAGTGATTGAAGGGCGGCATAGGCTGCTATTTAGTCTGCTTTGTTGACAGCAGATTGACAATTCCTGAGGCTGCCAGAAACCAATGATTCTTTATGTGTTGCATAAAAAAACATACAAAACTAGATATTAACAACAAAGATACTTGAGTGAGAGAAAGGCCTTGCTTGCCTAACTCCCGCAGAAAAACTCGTCAGAGCGACATTGTTTCAGCAGGTCTATATTTTCAATAACAACACAGCCATTGAACCCGGGGTTAAATAGGCTATGTGAAAAAACTGCACTAAATTTCTCTAGGTCAAGCCAAACAATACCATTAGGATAAAGCAAAATCTACTTTTTTGAGAGGTTGCAGACCCAGAACACAGATTATGTTAATAGTGATGATTGTTTTTCACCATTATTTTAACAGGTTAATGTGATAGGAACACATTATTTACATCATTTACAGATCTTCCATTGTTAGCCCAACACACTTGAGCTCTAGGATAACCTGCCACCACAAATATAGTAGTGCCTTTTTCTCCACTCAACGACAGTATGTAATGGCTAGCACAGGAGAGATGTGACCCTGACTGTATGACTGTTTCTGGAGGACGGTCATTTCATCTGCCTGCCTCGAGCACAAGCTGCCATTTTCATTTCTTTGTGTTAGTGGAGGATGAGGATGATATCGTCATAGTTCCCAATAGAGACAGTTCTGAGGATTCAGCCGTTGGTTCGTTCTGTGTGTGCGTGTTTGAAACCGTGTGTGTTTAGTGGTGTCGGGAATGAAACTACAGGAGTATATGTGTGGCCTTCCTTTCACGAGGCGCAAAAAACAATATCAACCGAAGGAAGTTGACCTGTAGGGTACATGTTGTTTTCAGGCAGATGAGACGGTGTCAGATTGACGTAACAGTTTGTGGTATCCTACGCTACGGGTAGAAGGGTGTGTGTGTCTTTGTGAATATGCGTGCGTAAAACATGACTAGATGTATGCTACTAGTTAACACCATGCTGTTTGGGAATGCAGTGAGGTAATGTGTCAGCAATCTTCAGTCAATCCGTATGCCCGTTAAAGGTCAACACTGGTGATTAGAGCTGTTGGTTCCCATCATCCTTTCTGACCTGGGCCTTGGTCTCTCCTGGGCTGGAGACGGAGTGTGAACTCTCCCCCTTTGAGGTGAGACTTTTCCAGGCTGGAGAATGTAGGATAGGGAGGGAGGGTCAGGGCGAAGTCTTATTCACCACACATAAACATAACTTATCCTGTTTTCATCTAAGCGACGCTTGTGCAAACGTGATGTTTCGTGTTAGGAAGATAGATCGTCAGAGGGAAGTAACAACATTGCCTGTAATTATAGGCCATTCATTCTGTATGCGTGCTGGCATTTGAGTCCAAAAACACAATGAATGGTGTTTGGTGAGATTTTGGATTATCTGGATGCCTTTGTTCAGGGACAGGTACACAAACTTGCAAAGCCAAACATGGCAATAGTGGAGGAGTACGTTGGGAATGGGTGGCGAATTAAGGGTAAGAGAAACCTACACATAAGTGCATTAGTGAGAGACAGTTTGGAGATGAAAGTACCATATTTGATAGAAAGGGGGCCTGTGGTCTGTACCAGACGATGTCGATGCCAGACTACCTAGAGACAGGGGAGAAGGATGAGCACGGGACACACATCCCCCACGGCTTCTTCAGGTGCTCTGACTGGTCTCCATTCTGGTACAGCTCCAAGGTAAAACACTCAGACAGGTAATTACCCCTCATCATCAAGAAACCTTGTTGGTATCTCACCACACACTGACATACTCGCACAGGTTAGATCAGCCGTAAACGGCT
Organism: Novumbra hubbsi; assembly: GCA_016801125.1. Lineage (NCBI taxonomy): Eukaryota > Metazoa > Chordata > Actinopteri > Esociformes > Umbridae > Novumbra > Novumbra hubbsi. The sequence goes on from JACXGK010001861.1 coordinate 51,345, forward strand.
CACTTATAATCGGAGAACCCATAAAGCATATACCCCTCAGATAACTAAATAAACATTTACAGATTTTGTAATGTCCTGATCTTTGGCGACTTCCTAGTTTGGACAAGCAAAAAGCAGAATGGCTTGGCATAGGAAACTTGCCGCAATCTTTAACCCTCCTGAATTTGTTGGAAGGAAGTTGCAATAAAAGGATGTAGATACAATTGAATTGGATGGAACTGGGTGGGGAGAAAAAGGGAGCTAAAACTATAACAAACCATTATTTTAAAAAAAAGTTTCAGAACCTTCCCAACCTAAATGACATTATATGTACCTAGATGATGGGCGACTACACGACACGTGTTAGTCTTGATCCAAGTTCTGAAATCACTTGTGATCCAGAGGTGCCCTAGGGCCTGCTGTACAGCTGGGACTGGTACAGTACTGCACTGAGCTAGCCTACATTCCTAGGCTCACCTGCGTAATGACTCTCTCCTGCCATTCATCATGCTTGATAAAGCACGACCATTAGATTCAGCTTACGGGAAGACGTCTTTTGATGTGTGATATTTTGGGCTGTTTGTCTTGGTTTGGATTCTTGTGTCGTTGCCAGACCCTTTGTTTGATGTCGAGCTTGATCCAATTATACATCTCTGATATTTAAAAAGGAGGAATTTTTTTGTGGACTTACTGAGTTTAGTGTTCACTGTGTATAATTGTGTGTAGCACGGTTTGTAGAGTGATGGTTTTTACAATGTGTTGAAAGTATTTTTTCCACACACCACGTGTATTTGTATTTTGGGTCCTATTTTATGACTTGACAAGGGTCATATTAATCTCGTAAAACTACGGTTGGGTTAGATCCATGACTATGTGACAGAATTACGGTTGTACA
>JACXGK010001862.1:0-62173 GCA_016801125.1 Novumbra hubbsi
GTTCTGTCCGGTTTTCCTTATCCTGTCAGCTGGGGTTCTTTTTCCAGTCGAGTCCAGCGCGCGCGTCCAGCAGTTTATTTACTCTGGATCTCAAATTACTCCTTCGATGAGCTAATCTTATTGAAGTTGAGATGAGAGGTTGACTGGATTAAGGCTAAGAGCATGATCAGGGACAGGCTGCCGGACCTAAATTGTAATTAGGGGTGAGAACGCAATAAGCGTTTAGGAACGTGCATATAGGCACATTTTCAGGAGGTTAGTGTTACACTATTCACTAGGAGGAATATAATTTCTTGTGCACAGTTTTATTTTTGACGTGTGACAACACGCAGGGGTACACAAAAATATACAGGTTCGTTTAGGGTGACATTCTCTTTGTGTTTCGTCTCTGTCATGTTTTGTGGTTGTCTGTCCGAGGGTGTGCGTTGGTGGGGGCTGTTGATTTGTGTGTGTGGAAATGGGAACGCTTGGGGCGGGGTGAGTTTTAGTTGCTGTTCAATAACAGAGGCCCGGCCAATCTGACGGGTTGATGGTGAATGAACGATATCGTTGGAATTTGTAGCCTGATGGTTTTTCCATGCATACTGTGGTTTGGGTAATTTGAGTTATTGAAACTGTGGTTAGGATAAAGTTTTTGTTCCATGTCCAGATTGCCCCCGCCGCACTCCTAAATATTTCCTGTTGCGAAGGCCAGGGTAGTTCAGTGGTTTGGCGTTTCTGGCAAGAGCGGAAAATGGTTAATGGAGAGGTGTATATGCGCACACCGATTGTTGGGAAATGTTGGGGAACGATCTCCAGATATATCTGTAATAAAAGGCGTTTACTTTGGAAATAGTTGACCGTGTGGACATTCTCTGATTCCGGACTTGGGGGAAGTAGTTTGAATTCTACAATAGGTGGCCCTATTGTCATCAAGCATTTGTTGGCGGAGACCCCTGGTCGGAAGAGCCTTGAATTAACCTGTGAACACGCTAGGCAAGTCACATCCCTGAAAAACCGCAGGGACTGGACCTCAGATTAAACAAAGGCCACACTGGCTGTTATATAGCGTTAACGGAAAAGGCAGAAGAAAAAAAAGGAGGAAAAAGAAAACATTCACCACGTGTTGACGAATCTGCCAGCCACACTGCTCCTGGGCTGTGAAAGCTGACTTTAAATAATCAGGTTAAGGGCTAGAAATAGCAACCAGCGGCAGATGAGTCAGTGCGCTCTGTGTCACGTCCCCACTCTCTCCTGGGGCGATGGGTACAGTAAGTCATCCTGACCGCCCAAAGGGGACAGGTGCCCTCAGCGAATGATCACAAACAGGGACACATCATTAGGGAAGTGCTGGGTGGTTGTGTTAGCGGCTGTGTTAGCGGCTGTGCTATCTGCGATGGAGGTTATGAGCACAAACAGTCCAATGGGAAATGCTCACAGTGCACTCAGGGTGACATAGATAATATAGGCCATGCACCTCATGCAGACATTCTGCAATTCAAAAACACTGTGGTGCTGCCAATGTATATACACATACTGCACAGTACCAGCACAGCACCTGTCAAAACTTTGGACACATTTATTCAAGTGAATACTGTATATCAAACACGAATACGTCTTTCGACAGTTGAATTGTGCATTGTGGGATTGTGGTGGCGCCAGTGTGTCGGTAGACAAGATGTCGCCTGCTTGCATTTTGTTCGTTGTTTGTGTGTCTGCTTGTGCAAAGTGTCTCATCATTACTGATCTATGATCGCTACTTACTTCTCGACATACCGGCTAAGGTGGTGGATCGATGTCGCAACATGATCAACAAGGATCACCGCTGACTGTAGATAATATTCCTATCAAAGTGGCTCTGATGAATGAGCAATCAATTTCGAACAAATCATTAATTCTTAACGACTTCTTTTTATCATGTAATCTGGACTTTTTATTGGTAACTGAAACCTGACTTAATGTTGGCAAGTTAGCTCTTTCTGAACTTTTCCCCAGTGACTGTGACTTTTTTTATTTTTCCTAGATCTACTGGCAATGCGTTGGTTTTTAAGAATGTCTTTAAATATCGACTATTGCTGGTCGACAAGTACACAAGCGTTGAGGTGCAACTGTTTAAAGATGATTTGGCCTGCCCCTTGCTTTGTGCACTTGTGTATAGACCCCCTAAGTACAATAAGGATTTTATTCATGAATTTTCTTATTTTCTATCATTGATTGTGCCTAAATCTGACAACCTAATCCTTGGTGATTTTAATATTCATGTCTTTTGTCCATCGAAGCCATTGGTAAGCCAGTTAACAGTCAACTTGTGGCCTCATTCAAATTAACGTAGTATGTAGCTGGCTCTACACATGAACACGGCCATACACTTGATTTTGTTCTTTTGGTTTTCCTATCTAAAATGTTCAGTTAGATAATATTTGTCAATCTGTCAACCAAACCTGCAATTTTTAATGCATCAATCTAGTCCATTACCGAAACCTGTTATGCCAGTTTGCTACATTCGAACACAAGATCAATCCATTGCTAAGCAATTTTCGAATGCTTTCATAGCTTCTCCTTTCGCTAGCATTAGAGACAACCTCCTCCTCTCTGGGTACAGAAGAGCTAGTTACTCTGTTTAATACCAGCGTTGAAGACATTCTTGATACTGTTGCCCCACTCAAATGTATGCAACCCAAAGACAAAGCCTTCCCCTTACTTAATTGTGAGACTCGTGCCCTTAGACAAGAGTGTAGGAAAGCAGAGAGGAAATGGAAGAAAAATAAGCTGCAAATGTCCTATTAAATACAGAGAGATCTCCTAGCATCCTATCAACGTCTTGTCAAAGCATTTAAAGCAAACTGTTGGTCCTAGTCTTCTGTCTGTTATAAATATCTCCCTTATAAATGTCATTTTTCTCAATATAGTCTCTAATTGATTATTGCAATTCCCTGTATTCTGGAATTTGTCACTCTTCATTTGCACGCTTGCAGCTTGTTCAGAATGCGGTTGCTTGATTGTTGTCTGGGACCATATATTTTAATCCTAACCCTATTTTGGCCAATTTTCAATGGTTACAAGGTAAATACTGAATCGATTTTAAGGTGCTGCTACTTGTTTTTAAGGCTTTACATGGGTTGGCTTCATTGTACATTACGGATCTCCTTACCCAGCATCACTCGTCCAGGCCACTTAGATCGTCTAACCTGCTCCTTTTAGACAATACACAAGCTCAAGTGAAAACAATGGGTGATCAGGTTGTGGCCCCTAGACTGTGGAGCAAGCTGCCTGTTTTTATTAGGTCATCTCCCACCACTTTTACGTCTTGTCTTTAAACAAATTTGTATTCTTTGGCGTTTGAGTCAGTATAGGGTCACTCTTGTTTAATTGTCTTTTTTGTTCCTGATGTTTATATTAATATAATCTGTCATATTTCATTGGTCCTGAACTTTGTACCCACTTTGTTCAGCATTGGTTGTTTTTAAATGTGCTTTTTAAATAAATTTACATTGACTAATGTCATAATATTGTTTAAAATGGATTTTATCATTTGATATAACAATAAGAACATTAATGACATAAAGCTAAAATGGTTGTAGTGTTATTTCAAAGTGTACAATTTTAAGATGTTGAGAGTACAGTAGCCCACAAAAGATGCATAACAATAACTCTAAATGCAAACTAATAATTAACCTATAACCTTAAAAATCCATTTCACATAACCTGCCATGGAGATTACATGCATTATCTCTGGGAAAATGTCACTGCATGTAGTAAATTAGCCGTTGAACAATGTTTTTGGGGACCATTCAACCTGTTTGTAATAGATTCAGTCCCGGTGTAATGTTTACCATAGTAAGACTGCTGTATTTTTGATAATATATTTGTTGCTTCATTTTGTGTCCATAGATGGAGGTTGGGGATGAACAGTAATCTGTGTGTTTGTGTGTGCTCAGAAATCTTATTTTTTTTACTGTTCCGATATAAGATGTCAGAGACATCTTTGAATGACAGCTACTACTAAATACTTTCACACATTTACTCTGCCCTAGGAAAGTTGAGCCAAACAAAAGCCACGAGCAATACCACCTACAAACTGACAACCCGCTATTAAGCAAGAATTAACTTTTGACAAATCTGACAGAACATGGCAGCTGGGAATCTACTTAAATATGAGGAAAAATCTTAGGGATGTTCTTCGATTTTGAATGGGTGATCGAGAACACAAGAACAGTGACAGGCTGCTATCCATATGTGCTGCATTCAGGGACCACTATTTGAATAGGATGAAGCTGTATACCGTGTATGTGTAATAATGAGGGGATGTAATGGAAAACAGATGGACAGAACCTTGTGGTGGTGATCGTCAATCAACCCTAATGGAGGTAAGAAAAGTACATGTAATGAGATCTGTCAGAATCACTGGTCTGTGTAATTTAGGCTGTGCCCAAGATGGACAGCAATTGTTTTAAACGTAGTCTACAGTACTCAGAACTAGCAGTTTACGAGTGTGGGTTGGTTTCCATGGTGAACATTGATTAGCAACCCAGTTCATCCCAGCCTTGTTACTGTGATGAAAGATAAGCTTGAGCATAAAGATAAGCATACAATACATGAACAATATATATTGTGTATTGTGTAATAATTCACACAGAACTTTTGCACATTTTATAGTGTTACAATCTGGAACTAAAATGTAATTAATTGGCATTTTCTGTCACAGATCCACAAGTATTCCATGATGTCAATATTGGAAAGAAATGGTGTTTATTGTTTTTCTTTTAATTAACTAATAATACAAAACAGGCATTTTCATTGAAAGCTGGCTGTGACACAAATAACCTCTGGTGCAGCCAGTAGGATTCAGAATTTGTAGAATAAAGTCAACCTGTGTGAAATTAAAGTCACATGATCTCAGATTAAATACACCTTCTTCTGGAAGGATCAAGATTGTGGAACATAGCATATCTAAACAACCACACCATGAAGACAAAGAAGCTTACAAAACAAGTCTAGGGGAACATTCTGGAAAATCCACACTCACGGTTGGGCTTATAAAATATGTTTGCCCGGGGCACTGTCCTCATTATAGAAAATTGTAATGAAAATGGAGGAGAGCACGCAACCACCAAAAGTGAGGACTAGGAAACGTATAAGTAAGGGCAAGATGGCAGGAGCCAAATATATATATAAATAAGTACTAGGAATTACTACCTTGAAAATCTTCAGCATGACAATGGACATAAACGCACAGCCCTTCACCAAAGTAGTTTAAAACAAGCAACTGAGTGTCCTATAATGGCCAAGTCTAGGCATCAATCAAGTTGAGAATTTGGCAAGATATTAATATTGACCAATGGTGCCCATCCAGCTTCAGAGCTTGAAAAGATTTGTCAAGAAGAATGTCCAGAAATGTAGGAACCAGATGTGTAATGACAGTAAAGACACCAAAATACTTGCAGCTGTTATTGCTACAAAATAATACTAAATGTTCACAAATGGGTGTGAATCTGATCAACACATTTCAGTCTCAAGACCTTAATCCCATAGAAAATCTTAGAGGGAGCTGAAGGTTCTAGTTGCCAAACGTCAGCCTGGAAACCTTAATGACTTGAACTGCACAGAGGATTGAAGAGGAGACAAAATCCCTCATGAGATGTGTGCAAACCTGGTAGCCAACTACAAGAAACGTCTGACCTCTGTGATTGCCAACAAGGGTTTTGCCACCAAGTACTAAGTCATGTTTTACAAAGGGATCAAATATGTATTTCACTAATGCAAATCAATTTAAAAAATTTATAACTTTGAAATGTGTTTTTTCTGGATATTTTGGTTGTAATTCTGTCTCTCACTGTTCAAATAAACCTACAAATAAAATTATAGACTGATAATTTCTTTGTCAGTGGGCAAACATTTCATAAGTATCAAAGGCTTTTATTGACAATTAAATTAAGTTTATGCAAAAAGTCAATATTTGCAGTGTTGACCTATCTTTTTCAAGACCTCTGCAAATCGCCTTGGCATGTTGTCAATTAACTTCTGGGCCGCATCCTGAATGATGGCAGCCCATTCTTGCAGAATCAATGATTGGAGTTTGTTGTTTTTTGTCCACCCGCCTCTTGAGGATTGACCACAATGGGAAAAAGGTCTGGGGAGTTTCCTGGCCATGGATCCAAATTGTTTCATGAACTTATCTCTTTTGCCTTATGGCAAGGTGCTCCATGCTGGAAAAGGCTTTGTTCATGACCAAACTGTGCATGGATGGTTGGGAAAAGTTGCTCTCAGAGGATGTTTTGGTACCAATCCATATTCAAAGCTGTGTTCATAGGCAAAAATGTGAGTAAGCGAACTCATTTGCTAAGAAGCAACCCCACACATGAACGGTCTTAGGATGCTTTACTGTTGGCATCACACTTTTCTTTTCTGAACAAGCTTTTTTCCGGATGGCTCAAACTGTTGGAAAGGGGATTCATCAGTCAAGATGACTTAACACCAATCCTCAGCAGTCCAATCCCTGTACCTTTTCAGTCTGTTCCTGATGTTTTTCCAGGAGAGAAGCGACTTCTTTCCTGCCTTTCATGACACCAAGCCATCCTCCAAAATCTTTGCCTCTCTATGCATGCAAATGCACTCATACCTGCCTACTGCCATTCCTGAGTAAGCTTTGCACTGTTTGTGCCCCAGACAGACCTGGCGCTTGCTGGACATTCTTCACAACAGTTGAACCTATCTCCTTGAAGTTCTTGATGATCTGATTAATGGTAGAATTAGGTGCCATCTTACTAGCAGCAATATCCTTGCCTGTGAAGCCCTTTTTGTGCAGATGATGACTGCACTTGCTTCCTTGCAGGTAACCATGGTTAACAGAGGAAGAACAATTATTTAAAGCTTCCAGTCTGTAATTCTAATCAAATCAGCATGACAGAGTGATCTCCAGCCTTGTCCTTGTTAACCCTTGCACCTGTGTTAATGACACAATGGCTGATATGATATCAGCTGGACATTTTGTGGCAGTGCTGAAATGCAGTGGAAATGTTTTATTTTGATGGCTAAGAGGGACTTTGCACTTAATTACAATTCATCTGATCACTCTTCATGTAATTCTGGAGTATATGCAAATTGCCACCATAAACACTGTCGCAGCAGATATTTGATTAATTAATATTTGTGTCATTTTCAAAATTTTGGCCATGGCTAAAGAGATTATATAAGATTAAATCCAAATTAAATCAGTTTCTTTCTGAATTGTAACAATACAAAAAACTATTCAATCAATTTTTGCATGGAAACTGGCTTTTATAATAATACACATTGGATTTGTAACTGGTCATAGAATATGGATGATATAGTATACAATAATGTGCATCACTTTTAGCCCATGGGCACAACTTTCAAAAGTTGTAGCTGGAATTATACAAAAGCATTGGGGAGTCCCTTTAACTAGGCCTTTTGTGATTAGCCAATTAGACAAAAGTGATCGCAACAGAATATATTATTCGTTTGCCATTTACACTTGAAGCATAAGTCAGTAGCTGCAGCCAGAACGTAATCACCCTTGTCCAGTGATTTAGATTGTTGGTTTTGTGAAAGAGTAATACTTTGCCGAAGTAGTCAGCAAGCTTGCCTCCTTCATTTAAGACACAATGAAACTCATTCTCACTATACGGCGAGGTAATTGAGCAATGAATTACTTAGTGCATGAGCAGCCCACAATGACCCTGATTCTATTATCTCCCATTCGGGGTAATTAATCTGATTCTGATGTAGTAATACTAATACATCCTATTCTGGAGTAATTCCTTCCTTTAAGGACTACCCAAATGAACATTTATATCTTTTATGAGAACCTGCATTCTTTTTAGACCTCGCTAAAAACAATGTTGTACTATTGTACAACCTTTGCCTTGTTGCTGAAGGCAAAAAAGTATCTCATTATATTTGACCAATTTTTGTTAATCTGAGAAAGAGGTGGGCTTTAAACCATACTAACAACAAATGAAAAAATAATGGCCAAAATTAATGATTACATTTTTGTTAAATAAACACAAAGCTCACAGACCCCGTAAAAAAGATTAATAATGAATGGCTGAAAAACAATCAACTTTGACCTCAACTGCCCACACAGCATAAACAACATCATGCACAAGTCTTTCCTGGTTAATGGGAGACTTCCTACATCTATACAGTGTTCTTGAGAACCATTTGTTGTTCAAAATTCATAACCTGTACAGTTGTTTGGATACACTTTAAACAAACATAATCCACCAGGCATGTCAAAATGGGTTTCTTCACTGAACCCAAACCAAACACAGATTGAATGCATCGCTGATTTTTTATAGAGCCATTTTGTCATGGAAAGCTCTGCCACAAGTCGTAACTCACAAAAATGATGTTTAGTTAAAAAAAATGACCACAGATCCTATATGAATTTATATTTGTCATTACTCATTTTTATGCATAGGTCGGTCAAAAAATCCTAAAGAAAACCAAAAAGAAAAACTACGTAAACCTAGTTTAGCAGGCCACGTGTAGAAATGATCTGTGGTGAGGCTTGGGACAAGTCTAGATAACTAGGAGCCAGGGGAAATACATTTTGGTAATTAAAATGACTTTACATCACAAGAACAGACAGAATTGTAATGATATTGCAATACAATACTGTTCATCTACCACATTATGGCCAAGTGTCATGACATATACTCCACTGGGGGTCAACATGGATGATGCAGTCATCATGGGCAACACCTTGAGAATGCAGAACCAAAATAATAGTTTAAATAGTATATAAACAATCTGCACAATAACATAGTATTACAAACAAGTTACTGGTGCTTGTAGCCAGCCTATCCTCAGCAAAAACAATCTGTCCAGATTAGTTAGAGTCCAGTAGCAGAGAGTTAATGGAAGTGATAAACATCTATACGGCTAAAGTTTACACCTATGGGAGAGAATGCAAACTCCACCCCTGACACTGCCCATATTGTTTATATGTGTGACTTTGGAAAGTGGTTTTGGAATGAACCAGTACTCTATTTTCCCATGAAATAGCCTATAAATAGCTATATTTACATTGGAATATGTTGTATGTTGTATTCAGATGAAAACAAAGTTAGGCTATTGGTTGATTAAAATATCAAACACATTTGTAGATAGGTAGTCTTTTTCTTAGTTTAATGTTTTTTTTTTTACATCATTTCTAAATGTATTTTTCATGTCTTTTTGAATACATTTAATTTAAAAATAAATAAACATATAAATGTACAGCAAGCCACTCATTCAGAGAAAGACACCTTTCTTGGAAAGCTTACAAGATCCCAGAAAAACATACTTCCAAAGAATACAAGTGTAACAGAGTTAGAATTAAGTTCTATATAATTACACATCATTATGGTTACCCATGTTATAATTTTTCTTGCTTAATGTATGTGTATTGGTTGGACAGTATGCCCCGCTTCCTTGTCTCTATATATCGTCTGCTCTCTTTTCCTCTTTCCAATATTCTATGTCTCTGGAAGTGGTATCTCATGTTAAATGGTCTAGAAAAATATCAACATCAATCTAAAATTGTGAAGTACACATATTTTTTTAATATGTATCATATTGTTACAGTACCAATGTTTTGTACTTGTAAATGTGCAGAAGTGGGAAATTCATTAGGATTTACCTGGATGACAATTACATTTGCAGGGTAAATTGTAAGCAGATTATGAGCAGGGTAGGGCTAGCCCGGGTAGCTTACAGCCTTCTTCAACTGTCTTTCAAGTGTACCTGGGAGTGCAACTTGTAGCATATAATTCTCCGATAAAAAAGAAATTCCATTATCATCAGGTTTGTCGTATATTTGTTTTTTATTTCTCTTTCCAATATCTGTGGAAGAGTGAAGTTGGGCATGCAGCTTGTGGGAATTTTCCTGTGAAGTTGTCCCATAAACAAAATAAATGCATCTACCCTTATCTGAGGATATCCCGTCAGGTGAAATGAAACAAATGCACCTATGAAATGCAGTGAAAAATGATTGTAACAAAATTCCTGGTCCTGTGGATCAACTTGACCCAGTGTAGGGTCAAGTTTGTCCTAATCAATAAGTATGTTTTGCCATCTGGGGGTAAATTGACCAAACCTTTTTTTTATTATTAAAAACTTGTACACCATTTTAAATAATATATAGATTTTTCAAATCTAATTTAATAATGCATTCCCCCTATCTAAAGTCTTGCTTCTTTTCTTAAAGGCAACTTTTAGCTATATAATACTAACTAAAAAAGTCCTAATATATATTTTTTTAAATATATATGCACAACATTTAAGTAAAATCTGGCTAATTGTCAAAGCTAATGAGAAAAAAAAAACATAAAATATGAAGCTATTTTATAAAATCTAATGTTCTATATACATTTTAAATATATTTTCTGTCATATTTAAACTCTTTAGACGAAAAAGTAATGGTTTATTGCCTTTATTTTCTTTTGTAATTTTTAACATTTTAATGGAGACAGTTTCTAAATGAAGGTCCTAGCTTCCTCAAGGAAGGGAATGGGAGTTTGTGGCTTTGGTTTATTTACTTGGTATATTTTATGCAGCAACTGATCCTTCTGAGCTTATCCTGAGCTAAGATTTCTGGACCCTGGTGAGATTCGATACAGTCTCTGATGAGTAAGTCAGCGTCTTTAACCGCTACATTATTTAACAATGGGTAGTCAATTAGTCACTCTGTCTGAGATATTCTTTTTCTTAGAAGGCTCCACTTACACAATTTGTTAAGACAAAAAATATATAAAACCAACAAAAGTTTGCAGTGGCTCTATAACAAGCAAGTTTTCATCTATTTCATGTTTAAATTTGGCACATTTTCAAGAATTTCCGTCTAGCAATATCTTGAACACCACTAGAAAATCTTTGACGAATCATGGTAAATTACGGTTTGTCATAGAGACCTGGCATGCAATCAGCCTTTGCTAACCAAAGATCTCCCAAAGATAACGAAATCAGAAATAAGTCAATAGATCTATGGAAATGTTTTTGTAAGAAAAGCAGATTAGATAACAAAGACAGTTATAGGGAGAGAATATTTGTACCTACACGAAAGCCATTTGCCAAAAGCAACAACATTTTGTAGACAGCAGACATCAAATCAAGAAGAAAAAGACAATCTTTATTTTTCAAAACCAGTCATAAATTGTGACAATCTCTATTCAAACGCAATGAGTCAGGTTTGACAGAGAGAATGGTAGGCAACTACAATGACCAGAAGGCAAGGCTAGGGCCTGTTGGTTTCTATAGTGCGGTTTCACAGTTAGGATAACAGATCCTAGATCAGTCCTGTCATCTGAAAACCAAAAGGAGTGATTGGGACTGGGTGTCTAATTTAGTCGACTAAAGACTTACTTAGGTAGACCAGCACAATGAAGTCAGAAAACAAAATGTGTCAACCATTATGCAATACACATTGACTGGGTAACACTTACGAGGATAGGATGTAACGTTTTTCGTAACCTACATGACGTACAATTTCACAAACATCCCATAAACATCAGTTGGAGATGTGGAAATATTTATCAACCCCATGGCATACCAAAAACAGAAAGTTTTGTCTAGGCGTAAAAATTAAAATGACTGTCTACCCATTTAAAGGCCTGTGACCCTTTTTATTGCAACAGGGAAAGTACTAGAAGTACTGTATAAACCCTAATCAGTTTTATGCTAATGCATTGAGTAAACTCACATGGATTGTATTGTGATCTCAGTGCATTTGGTTGCTACCATTTTCTTCCAAGAGACATGAACTACCAGGATGAATGGAGATGGCAACAAGTGGTAAACATAGATATCGACTGACTCTGAATCTCTGTATATTTTGTTTTGGCCAGTGCTGTGGCAGCCAGTAGTACGTTTTCTTAAAATATAATGGTAACATTACTAAACCCAATGGATGTCAATCAATCAAATGTATTTATAAAACCCTTTTTACATCAGCAGTTTCAACAGGCTGAGAGATCCAACTTCCTTAGCCATCATTACAAATGACCAACCTATTCATTTGACGAAAATGTACCAACTTCATGTGGAGTTGGACTCAATGGCCCCGCTCAAGTTGAAAGAGATTCCACAATGGCACAAATAAGAGCTCTTTCCATGTCAATGATTGTCATGCCTGGCCAGCACAAGTAAGACTGTTAATTGACTGGCTTGGTTAAACAAAAAAATTATAATAACCTTTTACCTACAGGATCGAGTTATCAATGTTCCACTTTAAGGCAGACCTCTTGAACACTTTTTCCTAGAGAACAATACTCTCATAGGCATCAGAATTATTTTGACCAATTACAAAAAGACAAAAGCCTTTTGAAAACAGACAAATCAGTGTCTGTCTGTGTGTGGGCTGAATGTGTAAACCAATTTGAACTTTTAGGCTAGAATTGTTTTGCAATGTTTGTCCCACTTAGCGAAATTCTAATTGTAGTAACTGTAAATCAACATGGATACATAAAACAACTAAACCACTACAAGAAATTAGTGATTTAGGAGAAAACTTTGCCAGTAGGTTGAAGAAAAAAAAAAAACCTACAGGATTGTAGCTCATGGGGGACACAGTCGGAGAATGGAGATTGCGGGCCATTTCAGTCAAACAAACCCATTTGGAGATCTTTCAGCCTCCATCTCCCATCACACACAAAACACCCGCTTTCAAAATAGAGATAATACAACATTTGTTCGTGGCCATTTATAACTACAGCATGTCAAATAAGCCAGACACCCTTTCAAGCCAGCATTTAGTGGATATATCTTTTCTGAGAATGTTCTATGAATAATTGTCTGGAGTAACAGAAATGAGAGTCCACCCGAAACGCATTAACGACACCGTAAGGCGATTCGCATGGGCAGCTCTCATCAGGCATTAAGAAGAGTAGAATAGGAAAAAAAACATTATTCCATATATGGCAGATTTTCCTTCATGGGCACTTCCTCTGAAGTCAACTTTAGGTGATTTGCAACATTCAGTAAAATGTGGGAATTCTGTCCAACAGAAGACGCTGTGCAAGTCAAATACTCCACTGTGATTAGTCACAGGAAGAATGGGTTACCTGTTTACACCATTGCGTTCCCCCTTTGAATTGCTATCAAATTACAAATGGTAACTACAGCATGACCCAGTGTAGTGGTTGGTTAAGCAATGATAATAAGTTAAATCCTATTCATTATTGAAAAGTTTGTCTCATTTCCATGTTGTCTATTTTGTAACAGTTATCAATGACAGCCTCTCATTCAGCATCAATATCGAAAGACTAGTTTAATTAAGCACAGGATTTAACGCGTTGTCTGGAATCTGTCATAATGGACTTATACGTACGTAACAAAAAAAAAATGTCTGACAGAGAGAAAAGATAGGGTGGGGGGGACGCCAAAAAAAGACAGAAAACACACTGATATGTCTCTGAGTTCCATCTCGCTGTGCACCACTGGGCATGCCACCACACCGTTAATCGGCTTTCTTGTCATCGGGGTTCTTCTGCTCCTGACCATCCTCTTCCTCATTTTCTCCATCCTCAAGCTCTCCTGTGGCTTGCAGACGTTCGTCTTGTTCCTCCTCGTCCTCGTCATCCTCCCTCTTCATAAGCTCCATGTCTTCTTGGCCGTCGTCCGACTCGGCCGTGCAGATGCCGTAGCACATCAGACTGATCACACCCAGCGGCAGCCCGAACAGGAAACAGCCCAGGACCGGGGAGCTGCGGAACACCGACTGACGGAAGAGAGGAGAGGGATTAGGGGGGCTGAGTAAATTACAGAGAGGGGATGAAGAAACGATTTAGAAGGAGGAGATTGAAGAGAGAGAAAGAGAGGTTGATGGGTGGTGGGGGCGGTTGCAACAATTAACAGAGGGTGGGGTGAGACCGAAGGAAGGAGTAAAATATAATTAGGCTTAAATATTATGCCCTCTATAAACAATACACATATGCTTTTCGTTTGTGCTGGAGTTTGGTGTAGCGGACCACACATGCTCCCTGTTACCCGGGTTTGAGTGTCCAACGGGCTGTGCCCTTCTTCTCGCTGCATACCTGTCTTATTGGCCTCTGCTGATTACTGGCTTATTCTGTCATAAATACTACATATTTGTATGGGTATGTGCACACATATACAAAAATGTTTACTAGCAAACCCACCACCATCATGAGCACACACAATCACTGGCAAATATTTCACATCACCTCACAAGCACTTCATAAACATGCCTTGTAAACCAAGCAAACCTACCCCGACCCAAAAATTAACACAACCGCAGTAGCCTTAAAAATGTTGTGTATGACTGTTTTTGTTGTCTCCTTTTCTCTGCACATTCTTCTAAACCAACCTGACCCTAGCCTCAGTCTTAGCCGTTGATGAGCTCAGAGCATTACTCCAGTCTGATGTGCACCAACTTCCCCCCTAAAAACAGGATGAGTGGCATTGAATCATTGGCCCTTAATAAAGCAGGGAGAGCCGGGAGCCAAGAGGGAAGATATTCGGTCAAAGGGTGCTGTCAGCCAGAATGACAGAGGAAGAGAAAACCGTCCGACAACACCAGGCAAAGATGAGAGATGGTAATTGACATGATGTGTGTCTAATGCCGGATGAGGTATACATGGGTGTGCTTTGCCAACAAACACATTGTCATAAGTCACCGGATCAACTGGGATTCCAAATGAAACATAATCCATAATACTATGGATTTGTGATTTTCACAGTGATCTAGAAAATTGGCTTTCATTTTCTAAAAGCATAATCAATAAATAACTGTTTTAATGTTGCATGTTTAGGAAATCACTGTAGGGGGTCGCTAAACATGTTTGGTGACCACGTGGAGGACAGTAATACAAACAACAACAACAATACCTGTTTAGAGATGTGACCCATCTGTTGACATTTGTCTGATTCTTGTCATATATTAATTGCATTGAGCATTGTCAGATTATAGAAAATAATAAATTTGGACAGACACTAAAAACCTGTCTTCTTTCTCTCAATCAAAATGGCAGTTGGGAATCTACCAACACTCTGGTGATATACTCTGATAATATATATATGCTCTGATAATATACATTCACTGGCCACTTCATTAGGTACACATTGCTAGTAACTTGGTTGGACCCCTTTTTGCATCTCTGTGGCAAAGATTCAACAAGGTTTTGGAAACAAAAATGTTGTGGCTATTTGAGAATAACTAACTCGTTGTTGTGGTCAAGAAACCAGTTTGAAATTAGCTTTGTGACATGGTGTGTTATCTTGCTGTAAGTATGTTTTTACGTCCAATTCTGGCCCTACCATCGGGATAACGCAGCAGAAATCGAGATTCATCAGACCAAAACATTCATTAGACATGACCATTTTGGTGGGCCGATGCAAATTGTAGCCTCCGTTTCCTGTTAGCTGACAGTAGCATCCGGGGTGGTCTTCGGCTTACTTGAGTTGCCTTTTAATCAGCTTTAACCAGACTGGCCATTCTCCTCTGATCAACAAGGCATTTTCGCCCAGAGGAAACTCTAGAGATGGTGGTGCAGAAAAATCCCAGTAGATCAGCACTTTCTGAAATACTAAAACCAGTCGTCTGGCACCAACAACTAATGCTACGTTCAAAGTCACTTAAATTACCTTTCTTTCCGCTTCGTTTCACTTTCAGCAGCATCTACATGCCTAAATGCATTGAGTTTCTGCTACTAGATAGGCTGATTAGACATTTGCTTTAATGAGCACTTGAAGTGGCCGGTGAGTGTAAATAGCCTGTACTGAAGCATTTGGTAGTTTGATATCCAAGCCTCTGTATTACAGGTTGGCCTCCTTAGGACCAATAGAATTTATGAAAATTAGCTAACAATGCTAAACACAAAGTGACCAACTGTTAATGGTAAAAAAAACATTCTTTTTAGAAACAATGGAGCTTTCGAGGAACAAGTTCTGCAATCCATCACATCACAAACTTCACCTATTTATAAAAAGGTGATGTATTTTTAAATGCTAATGTTTTTATAGACTAACATAAAAGGTAAGTTGACCAATGACCCATGGTTGACAATAATTCATACTGCAAAAACATACATTTGCACGCCTTATTTGATTTGGACCCATACAACACAAACAAGTATAGCCTATGGCAGAAATCTGTCTGTCAGTCACAGTTCAAACGAGGAACGGCAGGCATTTACGGACAGAACTGGCTTATCAATGTTCCAGAGTTCCTCTGATGCATTTACAGTTTGGATGTCATTTCTTTCTAACAGTACAGCCTGAAAATTGATTCAAAAGAATCACTCTGCTGGTACAGTCTTAGAGTGTGCAATGATACAAGTAAAAGGAGAGTGGTTACTATGATTACATTGCCAAATAAAATGGGCCATAGCTTTAAACTACAACAAAATCCTTTGATGTGTGTTATATATATATATATACATACACATATATAGTAGCCTAAGGTGGTCTAAAACGCAGCCTCTGGTGTACATGTTCTTCAGCAGCGCGGTGTGGCAAATCTGGTCTCCTGCTTTTTCAGCATAAAAACTCCTATTTTTCTCCAATTTCCTATCAAATAAGGAATACAATGCCTGAAAATTTATCTACCTTTTTAAAAAGATGCCTGGGTAATGTCAGGCAAATGCCAAATACGCCAACATGGATGAATTCAGTATGATGTCAACAAGCCATAGTTAAATGTACGTGTTACGGATTCTATTTAAAAACCCCAGATTCTATTTAAACCCCCAAATCATATGACAGCTCCCTTAGAGTGATGGAGTATTTACACGCCGAGTGGCAAGGTGAAGCCTTAGTCCTCATTCTGTCTATTCCGAGTGACCTAAGGCTTACAGAGGGACAGCTCAAAATAAAATGACATTCAGAGAGAAGAACATTTGACTTCTTTCCCACAACTGATGTCCTTTTTGCTTGAACTTCAGGTTATGAAAGAGTTTTCCATCAAAACATAACACTTTAGTAAAAAAATGACTTTCCATATCCCCTAAGTTTAAGGTTTACATGACTTTCTATCCCCGGCAGGATCAGCATTTTTAGCATCTAACATTTTTTACTTGCAGACCCTTGTGACCATTTCTGGACACATTTTAAAGACTTACCCTTGGTTGTGGCATATCTACATTATAAATTGGATTAAACTAAGGCTTATTTACATACCGATCACACGGTCAAATAAACATTATTTCTCCCCATTATGAATCGCAAATAGCTAGCCTACTATTTCGCAACATTTCTTACTGAATGTTAAGCTAAATCATCTGTAACCTGATTTTGTGTGCCTATAAACGTCAAAAGTCAGATTATCAGTGCTGTACCCTCCAGGAAATAACAACTTTACCTTGGTCCAGGGCAAGCTCATGCATGACTCCTTGGTCAGACCACTCAAAGATATTGATGGATTTTCAAAAGGTGAAACCAAAATCAAAGGCCCGAGAGGACCTGAAACTCCAACTGCTCACACGTGGACACAACCAACCCCACTTAACAATATTTCCTGGCAGGGAACATCACCTGACCTGATTGGTGCTGCTACCAAGGGATGGAGTGTCAAAGCTCCTCAGAACTAAACTAGCCACATAGTTCTCTAACAGCCCTCCCAGCTCCAATGAAACATCTCTACTTACCCACCATCTATCCATCCATATAATGTTTCCATCTTTGCTTTCTCCCTTCCTGACTTTAAGCAGAGGTCATATTTTGGTTGGACCTTTTGTTCATTTATTGGTTAATGCTATCGCTCCTTCCCTCTCTGCTTCTTTTCAATTGACAAGTCCTCTCCATCCAATCCTAGTGGCTATCACTGGAGTAGCAATGAGCATAAAATACCTACCATAACTACCCACTGAAGAACATTGCAGAGGGAAAAACCTCACTGTATATCTTCCACATATTATTCCGAACATACACATTTCAATCACTAGATCATTTATTTAACAAAAGATTTACAAAGATGCCATTTCCTTCTGAGGAAAAAGTTGGGACACCCTATGCCTTAATAGCTGGTATTGAAAACGGCTACCAGAATGAATTTTCAAGATTTGTTTGGGTGGAGTTCTCGTGACAATGTTCGCAAAGACTTCATGCCATAAACAGCATCCCATTGTTATACCCCCCGCCCCCAGGCCACTCACCATAACGGTGGACTTGGCATCAAAAGCCACTCGTTTCACCCTCTGGAACATGCCGTCTCCTCCCTGGGCCTGAAGGGGGAAACACAGGACGAGAGGGTGTAGTTTGAGACTAGAGTGGGAGACTGGAGTGTGTATGTGTGTGATGGAAAGAAAGACATGTGGGTAGAGAGCAACGGAGAGAGGAAGAGAGGAAGCGAGCCGCCTGCCTGCCAACTCATTACAGGGGAGTGGCCGTGACGGGCACAGAACCGGGCTCACTCCACCATTACTGTTTACATTTAAGGGTTTCGGGTTTGTTTTGCCAGGCAAAAAATAACCCTTAAGAACATTTCGGATTATATTTCAAATCATCTTGGGTGACTTTATAATACACAACTGTGGAAGGTTAGCAGAACATTTTCCAGCTGCCAACCAGTGAAGTTTATTACTAAACACTGACCCTAAAATATACTGTGTGCCACATACTGACCCTGGAAATCGATATTCATGTTCCAGACCTAAGGCGGATAGGCTATTCGGATGATCAACACTGCAGCAAAGATGTAAATGTCAATGAAGGAATTACTAGAGCCTAGACTGAACAGTTCCACAAACTACTTGAGCCTTGTGTTTCGGTTCAAATTGCAAACTCGGCAGAGTGCCACTAAAGAGAATGGAGTGTGTGGACCTGAGCGGAGCCGTCCAGAACACTGTTGATGAAGTGGACCAGCTGCTCCAGGGTCTCCACGGGTTCGCTGGGCAGGAAGTACTGCTCGTTTGACGTGTTGAGGATGATGATGGAGGGCACCAACACTTCACTGTAAGGGGAGAGAAACAGGGAAAAATGTTTCCGTTACAATTATATAAACAGGTAAGACGGTCGAGAAATGTCATTTTCGAAGATGACCTGGCTTATCAATCCCCCCAAAAAAGGTCAAGGGGTTATCACCGATAGCCAGTGGAGAAGTCAGCTACAGAGCAAAATGTCAAGCTCAATAAATGATGACTCCAATCCTTAAATTGCTATCTTTTCTGCAGTGGAGAGACTGGTGTAACTGCACGTGTGGAAAGACATTTAGCTATGGGATCTTGAGTATTGCAGCCAACTCTAGTGAGAGGGCATACACACATTTAAACCAGGTGCACTGCTGGAAGTCTAAATATTATTATTAAAAGGTATTTCTGAGAAATATTATTATATATTATTAATAGGTATTTCTGAGAAAGACTGAGAGGAAGTAAATACTAGGGAGACAAGTATTCATAGGGATGAAGGAAAGACTAGGGAGAGGTATTTAGAGAGAGATCGAGGAAGAAAAGCTGAGTAAGAGATATTTGGATGAAAAAACAAAGGAAGGAAATACAAGAGAGAGTTATGTAGAGGGAGACCGGGAAGAAGCAAAGGTATATAGAGGCATACGGAGAGGAAGGAAATACTAGGAAGATGTATAAAGAGTGAGACAGAGAGAAATGGCACAGATAGTCGCCAGGGGGTATGTGTGTGATCTGCAACACCAGACTCTAGCGCAGACCACCCAATTTTGATTTCCAGATATGAAGAGGCGTTTAGAGCACTGGGCCAGCAACATGAAAGGTTGATGGTTCAAATTCCAGAGCTGAAAGTGTAAAGTTTTGCTGTTGAACAGAGGGAAATGCACCCGTCAGTTGCTCTGGATAAGGTTCTGCTTAAGGACTAAAATGTTAATGTCATCCCCTACATAGAGACAGTGGAATATAAAAGTGTATTCTTAGCATGCAGGACAAGGAATTGTTCTTATTAGGGAAAACTGAGGGCCGCACGTATTATATCACCATTTAGGCTAATATAAAAATACAATTAGGCAATATGTCACGGAATATTGCTAACATACCATACAATATACCACGATTGACTCCTCTAATTGCATTGATGACCGGTATTAAGAGCAATAAGGAATCATGGGGTTTTGTGATGTATTTCTGATATAGAATGGCTAAACGCGGTGTCCAGGCAAACCGCAATGCACTGTGCCTACTGGCCAGATACCACACCCACAGGTGTCTTATAGCTTTACGTATACCACACCCCCAGGTGTCTAATAGCTTTATATATACACCACACCCCCAGGTGTCTTATAGCTTTACGTATACCACACCCCCAGTTGTCTAATAGCTTTATATATACACCACACCCCCAGGTGTTTTATAGCTTTACTTATACCACACCCCCAGGTGTCTAATAGCTTTATATATACACCACACCCCCAGGTGTCTTATAGCTTTACGTATACCACACCCCCAGGTGTCTTATAGCTTTACGTATATACCACACCCCCAGGTGTCTAATAGCTTTATATATACACCACACCTCCAGGTGTCCTATAGCTTTACATATACCACGGCTACCAGCCGATCAGCATCCAGGATTCAAAACACTTGGTTTCTAAAAACGTATATGCCATCATGTTGGCAATTAAATATTACAGTTTAAGAAACAACACCAACAGAGAAAGCCACGCATGAAATACTCTGAATCCTTTATTTTCGCCCCGGCCCGATTTCTCCCCTGTGGGCGCTCTTACAAAGTGGGGGGATTAGGTATGGATGGAAGACAATACCACGCAGCGTTCGTGTCATCTCCATCTTTATGCAAACCGCGTGGGACTCCGGGGGCCACGCTGGTCACAGTTGAAGACGCCTTTACAAATTAGAACTGACAAATGAAATGGGGAAGTCCGGCGCTGGGATGCCATGCAGCTGAGATGACACACACACACACACACAGTTTAGCCGAGAAAAAGCACGGCGTGCATCTGATGATTCCTGTCCCACTCCTGGGTAAACCTCAGCTGTGATCAGGCATGCTTTGTAGGATGCCCCCCACTACACCGCCATTAGACTACACCAGCCCAGCTGAGATCTTGGAGCTGCGCGCAACCAACACACAAAACAAACAAAAAAAATGTGCACGCATGCACACACAAACGCTACATGTCCAAGACCCCAATGAGGGCTCTGTCTGACGTTCAGTGAGATGCCAACAGATGGCTACCATTCTGAATCAACAGGGATTCAGCCCGTTCACCTTTCATGGAGCATAGCGCAGACGGCATTTAACTAGCATCTATCTGTGTCATTTTGCCTACCTGGGCTCCATCTCCTCTGGTCTCCATCTGAATTTAACGCTACGAATGCTTAACCATAGGGTGCCATACCGTACAGCTTCGCAGTTGGGGCAAAAGGTATACTAGCTGTTTGAACATCTGGTGGCTAGATTGAATTCCTCCACTGGCAAAGGGAAAGAATTGTGAGGTTCCACACCTGAGCAACGTAGCAAACCCTAACTGCTTATATACATTGCAATGGATGAGAGTCTGGAAAATGAGTCAAATGTTGCTGTGGCGTTGCTACGTTGCTAATCCTTTGTTAAAGCAGGGAGGCAGAATCCTCCAAACAAGCCTTACTCATACAGCAATACTCAGACTCCATCACATATTGTAAGGTTGTGTGTGTTTGTGTCTGCTTGAGTGTCAGAGAAACTGTTTTTGTGAGATTCTGTCAGATTGTGTAGGTGTGCGTGCTGTTGGGTTTGGGAGATTATGTAAAAACAGTGTGTGGGTGTATGCACGAGACTGTTGGTGTTTGTTAGATACTGTCAGAATGCGTGTGTGCACGCGCACGGGGGAGCCTGCCTCCGAGAGCTCATGTTTGTGTGCGGATTTCAGTGCTTACTCTCGGACTCTGCCAGATATGACCGGGTGCTGCCAGGGAGAAAGCCCAGAAAAAGCCCCGTAATCCATGTGAAGAAAGAAGGGGGAAGAAACGCAATCAGATTTATTTCCCTGGCCTTCCTAACAGAATGGGATTAGTGACCACTGACAGGCTCACATTTTATTCCTCAAAGGAGACCAATTAATCCTTGGTAGACTCGTACCAAGAAAGTCCAAGAAAGAGACACACACACACAAACGTGTAATCACTAGCCATCTATATTCTGTGCATCCGGAAAGTATTCACAGCGCTTCACATTTTCCACATTTTGTTATGTTACAGCCTTATTCCAAAATTCTTATTTTTTCTACAAATTCTACACACAATACCCCATAATGACAAAGTGAAAAAGGTTTGTATAATATTTCTAATAGATCTATGCAAATTAAGAACGTGAACGTAAGTATTCACAGCCTGTGCTCAATACATTGTTAAAGCACCTCTGGCAGCAATTACAGCCGCAAGTCTTTTTGAGTATGATGCTACAAGCTTGGCACACCTATTTTTGGGCAATTACTACTAATTATTCTATGCAGGACCTCTCTACCCCATCAGGTTGGATGGGAGCGCCGGTGCAATGCCATTTTCAGATCTCTCCAGAGATGTTCAAATCGGGTTGAAGTCTGGGCTCTGGCTGGGCCACTCAAGGACATTGACAGAAATGTCCGGAAGCCACATTTGTTGTTCTTGTTATCTTGGCTGGGTGCATAGGGTCGATGTCCTTTTGAAAGAAGAACCTTCGCCCCAGTCTGAGGTCCATATCGCTCTGGAGCAGGTTTCCATCAAGGATGTCTCTGTACATTGCTGCATGAATTTTGTCCTCAATCCTGACTAGTCTCCCAGTTCCTGCCACTGAAAAACATCCCCACAGCATGATTCTGCCACCACCATGCTTCACTGTAGGGATGATATTGGCCAGGTGATGAGTGGTGCCTGGTTTCCTCCAAACATGACACTTGGCATTCAGGCCAAAGAGTTCAATCATTGTTACATCAGACCAGGGGCCCTTTGGCAAAGTCTAGGCGAGCTGTCATGTGTCTTTAACTGAGGAGTGGCGTTTACTGGCCACTCTACAATACAGGCCTAATTTGTGGAGTACTGCAGAGAAGGTTCTCCTCTCTTCACAAAGCAATGCTGGAGCTCAAGGTGTGTGCCTTTCCAAATCATGTCCAATCAACTGAATTTACCACAGGTGGACTCCAATCAAGTTGAAGAAACATCTCAAAGATGCTCAGTGGAAACCTGAGCACAATATTGAGTGTCATGGCCAAGGCTGTAAATACTTATGTATAGTTATACATAAAATAGATTTGCAAATATCACAAAACCTTTTTTCATGTTATCATTATGGGGTATTGTGTGTAGAAATGTGTAGGGATAAAATCATTTAATACATTTTGGAATACGCCTGTAACATAAAATGTTGAAAAAGTGAAGCGCTATGAATACTTTCTGGATGCACTGTACACATTGAAATATGTATTTATACCATAATCCTCATAAAAGTGTTTCACGTTTGCTGTGAAAGCTAACCCTGGGTCTGATTAAAAGAGCATTTGTACTCTAATCTCTCAAACCAACACTACAATTCTGGTGAACTGTTATGACATTATAACACACACACACACAGGCAGACATGCAAACACACACGGTGAAACACACACCCACACAAAAGCTCTCATTGTTGCCATATTGACAAATCAGATTAAACATTTATAAAAATGAATGAATGCAACTAAAAACATGCAGAATACAGAAGAGACACACACACGTGCTCACACATTGTCCTTTGCCCTGCCACCTCCAGCTGTGTTCCTTCCAGCCCTGCTAGTCTTTTTGGTCGGGGCTAATTAACAGTGTGGCGTTGTCAGTGCAGCAGCCAAAAAAAATGCCGGCCCTCTTGGTGCTTGAAACCACACCGCACAGCAGGGGAACCTGTCACCGAGTCCCATGCTGAGCCTCCCTGCATCATTAGCACGAGCTCTCCTTCCGACAGCCATTAAAGCACGGCCCCCAATAAGACTTTAATTCACTGGCCTCGTCCTGGCTCGCATATTCTTCTCTCCCCCCCTCTCGTTCACACACACGCGAACCTGTCAGGGAGCTAGCGGGGTGTTCAAATTGACAAGCGCACTAAAAGAGAATGACGGTCAGTCCTGGGTAATTGACAGATCTGTGAGAGTGCATTTTAAATGGCAGGGGCCGACCTTAAGCAGCGCTTTATGGAGTCCGACAGCAGTCTGCGGTTACAGCCTGGGCGGGGGCGGGGGGGGGGGGGGGGGGGGGGGGGGGGGGGGGGGGGGGGGGGGGGGGGGGGGGGGGGGGGTGCGAGAGGGTTCGGAGAAAGAACAGGTGAAGAGGAAATAGGAGAACAAAAACAGGAAAAAAAACTAGAGCAAAGAGAAGAAAAAGGGAGGTAAGAGGAGGCAAAAAAGAAACTCACCCCATTATGAGACTGTTGATATAGTCGTTTCCGTCCATGTGGCCAAACTGAAAGTCCCTGGGGAGGTAAGTGACAAGGTGAGACAATGTACCAACTCATCGACCAAGATGTAAAACTAACACAGTACAACCATTGATCTCCCAACATGTCACAAGGTCCCATTTCAACCGAGGCCTCTCTCATTTCTCTGAAGGCACACAACAGCGACCTAGCGCAAACCAGCTCTCTCTCGCTCTGTCCTTTCCAAAAGAAAATTGGTTATTCTTTTTTTGTGTCTACTGGACTCACAGAGCTTCCCGCTACACCCCCCACCCCCCCCCACCCTCACCCTCCGTCCGCGGCTTCTTCTACTCTGACAAGTCTCGGGTGATTTATCTAAACGATAAGGCAGACGAAGGAGAAATCCAATTTGTATCTCATTGTATTGTCCTGTGGTGTAGCCAGCGTGTTGCATTGTGGGAGGAATGAGAACGGTGGGGACAGAATGGGGGACTGCATTCCCCAGCAGGAGCTAGGGCAGCCGAGAGAGCCGGGCAAAGGAGGCGGCGGTCGCCTGCGCCGAGAGACTGATTATTGCCGCCTGAGCATACAGTATATTACATTCATATTGAATCATGGCCCCTACCTACCAAGCTCCTCCCCGGGGTGCCAAACAATACTGCCGGTGCCAATATCAATGCCGTGATTATGAAGACGGTGAACTGTATTATTAAAACCAGCTGAATAAGCCCCTATTCGTTTCTAGTTAGGGTGAGGCTCAGTCAGACAGTATTGGCCTCAAAACGTGACAGCTAGTTGAGGCACTATTCTTCGATTAACTAATTATGAGCCATTATTGCTACCCAAGGGTAAACGGGTACTGTATGATTTCAGTTGGCGCGTGTTTGTGTGCGCATGTAAGCCGGTAGAACAATATATTTTCCATGTTTTATGGCAAGCATGTCTATAAATCAGTTAATCATCCAAAATTGCAGAACTCAACTACAACCAGAACGCTAGGTTGATGCATGGTGGAACTGTAAATGTGTACATAATCCACATGGGTCAAACTAATTCCATTGAGGGCACCATTGTGCAGCATTCTCTCAGCGTTCTCTCGCGTTAGGAGCTCCCCTCGCCTGGTTGTCTAGTTCTTAATTGGAATAAACTAAAACCCTCAGAAAATATGCAGGCCGCAGAATGAGTTTGACACCCCTGACATAAACCGTGCCTAATGTATTGGACATACCCGCCACCATAACAAAGTATTCTAAATGCTCACCACACAACGTTTTCAATTTTATATGTGTAGGTTTTGTGAATTCTGTCCCTATATGCAGTAAAACAGCACTGTTACAAAAAGCACATGTCTGACTATAAATTATAGCAAATAAAGGTAATTCTGGTAACAGCAATCCTCAAAGCCCTCTTCCCTCCCCTTTCTCCTTCCTCCCACTCTCTCTTCAACTCCCTACTGATCAACGGACCCACAGCACTAACCCCCCAATCACTTACATACAGATTAGCAAACCAAAGCCCACACAAAAGTGCACAAGCACCGACACCCCGCCTAGACTGAGCCCCCGAACACAGGACACCGAGCGGAGAGACTCGTCAGGTAGTTTCCTCTCAGAGCTGTTAGAATTGTGTTGCAGATGAAGCAGAATGACCAAGCGTTCATAACCGCCCCCCCCACACACCACCTCACTCATCAATATGACATTATCTGAATCAGTTGCCTTGTCCTAAGCATGGAGCTGGGACAGTGTGATGTAAATGATAGACAGGGATTGTGAATAAGGCAATCGAAGAATACAACAATCTAACTAGTTCAAAGGGTAATGAAAAAACTATGCAAATTGTTTTTTTAAAGTGTCCTGCCATTTATGAAGAAATCTGAAGTGTACAATTCAATTGACTCTCAAGAAGCTCTGCAACACAGGGCTAGAGAAAATGGCTTTTATCAGCAAAGATGGTTGAGAAAAATAATATATAATACCAGTCATTATAAACCCAAATTAAGCTAACAAAATGTACAGTTAGGTCAATATCAAAATCAACATAGAGAAAATCATTAATCGACAGGACATTTTTTGCAGTATAGCACTGCCAATGGAGGCATCTCTGGTGAAAACCAGGCGTCAATCTCTGCCTTAAAAAGCTGCCTCAAGAATGATCTTGGAAAGCCTTTTCTGCAACACTTGGGAGGAATGGAATTAAATGTAAAAACTTTTTGGCAAAAAATATTAATGGGTTTTTACTGAAGTGAAACTGAATTAGGCGTTCTCTGCCTCAGTCTCTACCCACCACAGGAAGCACTAACAATGGTTTTACATGATTACAACGAGCTAGCTAGCTAGCATTTAGGTTGTGTCAAAGCACAGTGGGATGCAGTCTGACTGTGAATCAGGAGAGTGTGACTTCAAAAAACAAGGCAAGATAAGAATGGCAGATAGTCTAATTGATGATAGGGATCCATGTAATTCAATCACTTCTAATGGGGCTGCCTGGAGAGAAGAAATACTTTGATCATAAGAGATTTTAGATAATACCTCATCATTTGCTGGAAGGCTGGCGCCAGTAAATCAACTAGCAAAGACAGAAAGTTATAAAGGAGAGTATGTCTAATATGGTGAAATTGTGTAGAGCCATATACGATATTCATGTCTTTATATGGGAACCAGGTTTAAACCGCAGCAAATGTTCTTCCATATAAGTCTGTTCAACCTTGTGAAATTACATCTGGATTTTGTCAAAAGATAAATCGGTTTTCAATGAAAGTTGAACCATTATATGCACTGTTCCATTCACACATGTAATCGTTTTATTCAATATACAGTGGGGAGAACAAGTATTTGATACACTGCCAATTTTGCAGGTTTTCCTACTTACAAAGCATGTAGAGGCCTGTAATATTTATCATAGGTACACATCAACTGTGAGAGATGGAATCTAAAACAAAAATCCAGTAATGAATTAGCATTTTATTGCATGACATAAGTATTTGATACATCAGAAAAGCAGAACTTAATATTTGGTACAGAAACCTTTGTTTGCAATTACAGAGATCATACGTTTTCCTTCCGGTCTACAATTTTATCCCTGATGTCCTTACACAGCTCTCTGGTCTTGGCCATTGTGGAGAGGTTGGAGTCTGTTTGATTGAGTGTGTGGACAGATGTTTTCTACAGGTAACAAGTTCAAACAGGTGCAGTTAATACAGGTAATGAGTGGAGAACAGGAGGGCTTCTTAAAGAAAACCTAACAGGTCTGTGAGAGCCGGAATTATTACTGGTTGGTAGTTGATCAAATACTTATGTCATGCAATAAAATGCAAATTAATTACAAAAAAATAATACAATGTGATTTTCTGGATTTTTGTTTTAGATTCCGTCTCTCACAGTTGAAGTGTACCTATGATAAAAATGACAGACCTCTACATGCTTTGTAAGTAGGAAAACCTGCAAAATCGGCAGTGTATCAAATACTTGTTCTCCCCACTGTATATATTTTTTACAGTGACTTAATACAACTTTCACCAACTGCGCAGCTCCAAAGAAGCAACTATTCTTGGTAGTCTGACATTTTGCATAATTACCTCCCCACTGATATGGAATGAAACAGGACGTGCCCTTGAAAATGCTTTTTCACAATGCTCTCTATTAACATTAATGTACGAATAGGCTTTATCCAAACACTTACCTGTTAAAATGTTCCCTGTAGTCCTTTGCCACTGTCTGAATCATAGTCTTTAATCTAATAGAAAAATCGACAAAGGAAAAACAACCATAAGCTGAAATCATGTCACAAAATAATATTTTATTTATATTATTTTTATATATTTTATTTTATTTATAAATTCGGAGACATAGATTTCCTGTATTCATGTGTAATGTGATTTATCCAAGAGTACTTTAATTGTCTTGCTACTGACAACGGACTGAGCTATAAACTCAACATTCAAATATGCAGACCTTAAATTGGGAAGATTTGTATAGCATATTTCTAACTTCAACATTATCAATGATATTTCAATGGCAATAAAAAGGAAATAAACATGTGAAATTTGGTCAGCATCTCTTACACCAGGGCTGACCAACCTTGTTCCTGGAGAAGTACTGTCCAGTAGGTTCTCTTCAAACCCATTTGTGACCAACCTGATTTAGCGTTTCATCCAGCTAACTATTAGAAACAGGTGAGTTAGACAGAAAACCTACTGGAGAGTTGATCCCCAGAAACAGGTATGGGACGCCCACTGAAGTTATGAACACCAAACCATTTCAACTGACTCAACTTTTGAAGTGACGGGATTCCATTAGAAATTTGATATTATGAATACTTA
Organism: Novumbra hubbsi; assembly: GCA_016801125.1. Lineage (NCBI taxonomy): Eukaryota > Metazoa > Chordata > Actinopteri > Esociformes > Umbridae > Novumbra > Novumbra hubbsi. Next base: position 28,586 of record JACXGK010001862.1, read on the forward strand.
ACTATAACATATATTTTTTATTTTATTGATATTATTTTATTGCATTATTATTGCATTATTATACTGAAAGTATTTGCTGAAAGAGCAGAATGTATATTGCACCGGCCACTTACAAGCGTTTCGCTGACTGAGAATAGAACTGAGTAAAAGTTAAGTGCTGGGTGACTTTAAAGTTCTGTTGACAGCTAATGTATGTCACTCACACAAATGGTTGTTAATCATTTAGCAGACTATTGTTGCCTAATATGACTTGAAAGTCTAGTTATATATGTTACATGAAAGTGAACAAGATGGTTATAATTCAATAGGTCTGCATTTGACAAATCTTCTTCTTTGTGATCAGGTGTTTCAACCTGATTACAAAGACGTTTTTGGATAAATGTGTCTATCCAAAACTATTTTCCCCAAATCGTCCTCTATTGTCTGTGTTCTTTTGTCCATCTTAATCTTTTGTTTAAAATTGCCAGTCTGAGATAGGACTTGGTCTTTCTAACTCTGCCTAGAAGTCCAGCGATGCCTCTTGACTGTTAATGTTGAGACTGGTGTTTTCAGCTGTGATAACAACCGCAAAATGGTTTTGTAATGTTCTAAAAGCCTTTTAAAATGATAAATGATTTGAATTAGCAAACATTGGAAAAGGAAAAGACGGTAGCTAATAATGTGCCTCTGAACACCTATGTAGATATTCCAAAATGAAAATCAAATGTGCGTTTCTTTAAAAAAACAGAAACATTTCTCAGTGACCCGAAATTCATGAGCAGTAGTGTGGGTAAAAATTTGTAAACATTTAAAAAAATGCCAACTTATTATTATAATATTGTGATGGTAAGAAACACAAAAGGTGTTTTGCTTCCCATATTTCAATTTCCTCCATGGCAATACAAAAAATATAGCCTAGGGCTAAAAGGTGTCTGTCAAGCAAGTTGGAAGAGTGTTTTTGTAATTGGGCACTTTAAAGCCAGATATTATCATACTTTGACAATAATGATGACCTATAAATGGAAAATATTCATGGCCATTGTCTTTCAGGTCAAAACCTACATTGCTACACACACACAAACAATAATTAAAACATTTCATCACAGTTCTTTGAATTGTTTAAGACTAGATACATTCATATGTTTCCAACAATATCTCAATTTCTTCCATTAAATGAGCTTCAATTTACATGTGGTGGTAATAGGAACTATCAAAACACAGTTAAAATTATTAATTATAAAATGGTAAATATAATTCTATTTTTCTCCCTGAACAATTTGGCACAAGGGAACCAGGTAAAATATATTTACATAGACAGTCCTTATAGTCTTATAGGATGTAAATGATTATTTGTCTATACTCAGATTGTGTTGTCATGATCTGGGCTAAAGATTCATTCTCAAGTTAACAGGTGAAACATTTTACACAAAAAGCTATAAATGCTTTACCAAGCAAAAGCAGTAACAGCAGATTTGATGAAAATGACGTGACATTTGATACAGCACCTATATTCTTTATTATATGGACAAATATCCTGTCTCCACTGTGTTCCGTTATGATGATAACGGACAGTCGGTTTGGCCATAATTTTTTTTTTTTTTTAAGTGAAACCAAGGAAAAAGGCAGTTGCTGCCCGTTTCCATGGTTTCTTTGCCTTGGTAACAGTTTTTTTCTGATAGAGTGCTCAACAAAACGAAAACTAACAGCCACATACCTATACATAAATGAACAGTTTATGGAAACATGATAATAAGTGTTTCAAGCCTGAATTTAGTACACAGTAGTCACAGGTCATGTAAGAGGTCAAGTTCTATATGAACACTATATGAATCTAATAACAATAAAATAAAACCACATTTCCAATGTCATACCAATACATAATCTGGCTAGACTATTACCAAAGCTATGAAGCTATTTGTCTCAGTATCACCGTATGACCAGTTACATCCTTTTTTCTTGATAGGGCAGGTAATTTAACTCATATTTGAAGATTTCAGCCTAAACATCTGGCAATATCTTCAAACAAGGAAATGTAGTAGTTAACTGCACTGACACTTTAACCAATTTCAATGTTAAGAATAGACTGAACGTTTTAAAGGCCTATACCAGTACAAATGTAGGTTTTGGCCTACAAGAAAAGAAAGGACAATGACATGACCAGAGCTAATTCATGATGTTGTACAAGGTTTTTCATTTATAGGTCATCATTATTGTTATATTATATATAACATTCTTTTTATCTCTTTGTTTTGGTTTAGTGATTGTTTGTTTATGTTCAAAATAAAACAAATATGTTCAAACACCAGAAAGGCAACGTCTATTACACAGAAACACTCTTCAGATTGTGCTTGACAGACAGCTTTTAGGCTATACTTGTTGCATTACCATGGAGTTTTCGAACAAACTTACAGCTCAAAGTCTTCTCTTCACAGTTAAAACAGAGTCTTGCTTGCTTTGACTATTGCTGTTACTAGCAGTTGTCCTGAGAACCACCCATCATGCAAGCTATTGGCTCTCAGGAACGTGTCTTCTGATTCTGGCGTGGCTTTGGGTCAGCCAGACCTCAAACTGTCATGAGTCTCCTACTACTAGCATAAATGTCCAGAAGACATTTCCAGGAAATATTTTATGTTCGAAATATATTTCTACAAAATTGTCCTACTTAAAAATGTATTATGGGTTCGTCTAAGAGTTTGCATTGTCTCCATATAGTCTCCTTATATTCACTTTGCAGTTCTTTCCTTACACCATAAACCCAATCATTTTCCATGTGGACTTTGTAAAACTATTATAATCTCAGTCACACTATTATATAATCTCAGGATGTTTTTGATTGCAAAAAAACTCCTGTCAAACATGTTAATACAAGGTCAATCACTCTAATCTCATCCCAATACCAAGCTTGCTTGCTGAACAAGATTAGACTACATATTTTCAATTAACCTGAAAGAACCATGAGCACTGGCAAGCTGTGTAGTCATCACAACTTCTAATTGCCACAAAGGATAAATAGCACAACTATTCAGAACCTTGTCTGCAGTCAAATCACGAACCTAATGCCATGGATTTGAGCACATTCAATACAATTAAATAATAACAAGAGACGTCTGTGCAGTATAATGAGAAATGTCTGTTGAGAAAGAGTGGAAGTGTATTCGACGAAGATGAGCGTCTGGCCCCACCAAGTCTTCAACAGAACCTTGGTGATGATAAACAGGGCTCCTGCATAAAAATGGCTTCTCCAAAGATCTGGAACAACAGTTGAGGCCCAACAGCCCTGCCCTCCGGAGAGATGTGAAACTCTGAGGAAACTAGAATGCATGCTAGTAGAAATGTATCTGTAGTGTTCGGATTTCCCCAGTTCCCCATAAAGAGTTGAATAGTCTGATATGCTTCACTGTACTGTACAGGTTATGGATCAAACTTTACAAGAGCAATGTACAATGTTTGTCCTTTTTGCATGTCTAACAACAAGTGGTGGTAACGCCCAGTCCTTTGATAATTCTGCATTGATTTAGTGGGACTGTTCCTGTCCTTTGTGTTTTGGGTCTCTGACCAATCTGGATGGACCCACAAACACACAACATTCCTACATATTATGGCCATTTAATAAGGACTTCGTACATATTATGACCATTTACGATCACATTTAATTTCAATATGAGTCAGCAATATGGAGTCAGATTATATAAAAAAAATGTTTCACTAAGGTACCATTCCTTTGCCTAGCTGCGCCCAGTAACCTTCTAAGTGGTAAACCTTCAACCACTTTCTCTCTCCCCTACTACACTTGCAGTGAAAAGTTCTCCTTCTTTCCAAAAACCTCCAGTCCACTAATGTCAGTGAAGGCTTTAGTCACAAAAACAAACATCTCATTTTTAACCAAAATGAACAAATATTTTGTTTAGTTACTTTTTTCAGAATATAATTAGTCAATTATTGTTTTGTCTATTGCTAGTAAAATAAGTGTTTAACATATATTCCTTCTTTATGTTGACCAAATTAACAGTGACACATTCACGCTATTATTTAACGTGCCCATCAACCATTTGATCAATTCTTTAGTCAAGCCAATTTCTCAACTATACCAATCACTATCATTATTACTGCAATCACTGCTATGGCAATATTCAAAAAGCCATAAATGCTTAAAACACTCAAGAGAGCATACAGGTTTTCTTCAGGAAATTGTCTCATCTGGTTTTACAATGTTCTTTTGTTACCTGCCACTCTCCTCTGTTGGGTCTTTCTCATTGATGACTGCAATCGCAACCAGTTTGCCTGTAGAGGGGGAGTGAGAGAGAGATAAGTCACATTCACAGACAGACGGAAGGTGAGGAGTAGGCAGGACATCGGCCTACAGATAAACGGCATTGGGAGATGCATCCAATTGCTACAGAAGCAACTAAAAGAAAGGAGCAACTGAGGACTCTTTCCAATCTGTCGACATCCTGTGTTTTGTGACTTCTTGGTGTCTCTCTCTCTCAATTTTCCTGGAGAATAAGTGGTCAGCCACTGGCAGGGGTTTATTTCGAATCCGCAGCAGGACAAAACAAGCCAGATGGACTCTGTGATAAAAAAACGCTGTGATACAACGTAAGAGGGTTGCACATGTAGTGTTGTTCTGTGCACTGGTTTGAAGGGGCATGAAGGAAGCCCTCGTTCGGGAATGAAGAGAGAACTACTCTGCCCTCTGCTGGTCCAGCAATACTATACCCAGTGGACCTGGATGCGGTAATGGACAATATCAATTTTTATAAAAAATAAAAATAGACATTAATCCCAAAAATCGACCCTTCCAGGCTCCCCTTGTGTAATTGCGAAGATCGAAGTGGCTTTGATTCATATAAGCATATTAGCCTGATATGCGACCAGACATGCCCCCTGGCAGCTGTGCCCTTTCCCTGTCTCCCCCCAAATACCTCTCTCCATCTTTCCCTACTACTGCCCTGTCATTTAATTAATACCCGCCAAAAAAACTAATTTGGACAGAAAAAAACTGCACAGGTGAAACGGCGACATAGCTTATCAGACAGCAAGTTGGCGACGCCTCATTCGATTTAAGGTTTCATTTGGGGTTTTGGGAAATGGCTGTGTGCTCATCTTTGTGCTGGTAGTAACGGCCACTGTACCTGTTTCTCCCAACTCATAGAGCGTGAAGCCGTCGATCTGCAGATAGCTTCGAAATCGCTCTTTGTTAACCCAGGAGGACAAGCTTCCATCTGTGTACTCTGCAGATACAGAAAATAACATGGCAGCTCAGGGACAATATCGAGCATTGGTAATAAGTTAATTTTGCTGAGAATGTTTTCGATTGACTGTGGATGCATGCTTGAGCAGTAGAAGGTCAGACTAATTATTTGCATTATGGCTGTTGATATTTTCTATGTGAAGAACACAAGTGTGCCACACACACACACGAAAGCAGAGGTCATGTAAGGATCTGCTATTGGATTAGTGTTCAGCCAGATGTTTCTCAATGGTTTAAGTGGGGGGAAGCGGTAAGGAAGGATATTTGGCAGCTGAAAGAGAGACACTGAAAAAGACTGAGCTGCATCAAGGATGTCAGGATGTGAGTAGGATATGGGTGGATGTGAGTAGGGCATGGCGGAAACATCGTGAACGAAATGATAATTGAGAGGTTTTCCAGTGGAAAGGTTTTGTTAAAGCCAAAATGTTAGAAATGAAGAACATTTGAACATGAAGAACAAGAACTGCTTTTTATGCATTTTAGAAGAGGCTGTTTCTCAAGATGGCAAACACAGATCTTAAATCCTCCTGAATTCTTTCTATTGTGGCCTCTGGCTGAATGATCTCCTCCCTCTCACCAGACCTTGTTAGCCAACCTTTGGTTTTCTGCACACAACCATACTGGCGAGGGACACACAATGAAAGCAAAAAGCAGTCAGTCTCTAGGTCCTTTTCCATTTGACATTTCATGCATATCTCTAACTATAGATTAAAACAGCAATGATGAATTGTCAAATTCAATTATGACTTGATCCACTATTCAGACTTTGCACACCAACCAACCCATGTAGATTTTTCAACCCAGACAGACTGGAACAGATGTGCAAGGAGAAAATAATGTCTCTCCTTTGCGTCATGTCTCTCACAAGAAAACGTGAGCAGCGTGCAAGTAGAAACGTTTGTCTAAACAGTCTCTCCCTGAGAGAGAGAAGCAGAAGGGGGACGCAGGATGAAATAATTGATGTCAAATGTAGTGCAAGACCCCATTATGAAATGCTAATACTTTAACAGGACCTGTTTGAGAGACACCGGCCGGTTTAAGACAAATAGGCATAACGTTATACGCAGCACACAACACTGTCAGGGCAGGATAGTGGACTGTAGCATCAAACATAAGCGATGAAACACAAGCCTAGGCAGCAGATCACCACTGGACCGTCAAGGCCATGCCACACTATGACAGTTGCCATTGTCAATAGTACAAAGACAGCAAACATTGAAACTGAGAAATAGTTTTTTTTTTTTTTTTTTTTTTTTTAACACCTCAGCAACATGTTTCAAATAAGTTGGGACGGGGGCAGGCAGGTATAGCATCCGTACCTATTTTACCAGAATGCGGTTTGGCATTGGCTTGATGAAATAAGCAAGGCTATCCCTGAAAAATAAGTTGTCTACAAAACCTGTATACACTTCAACATTAATGGTCTCTTAACAGATGTGCCAGTCACCCATGCCATGTGCACTAATACCATAATAGATGCTGGCTTTGACCAGTGTGCTGATAACAACCTGGATGGTCCCTCTCATTAGCCCGGAAAATGCGGATAAATGATTCCCAAAACGAAATGTACATTTTGATTTCTCACACCACTCTGCCTCAGTCCTACTTAATGAGCTCGGGCCCAGAGAAGGTGGCAGCATTTCTGGATCTTGTTTCTATTCTTTTTTTGCATGGTAGGGTTTTACCTTGCATTTGAGGAGGCAGCAAAGTACTGTGTTCATGGATAATGGTTTTCGGAAGAGTCCCTGAGCCCATGCAGTGGTGTCCACTCCAGAATTGTTTTTACTGCAGTGCTGCCTAAGGGCCTGAAGAGCACGGCCTTCCACTATTGGTTTGCGTTTTATTTGACCTTTGCAGTCTTTTGTTGCCTCTGTCATAGCTAGTTTTTTAAGTGTTGATAGTATTAAATTCAAATTTGCCACATATTTAAAATAATTTCTTTTTGTCTTTTATTGTCAAATGCACAAAATAATGTCATTCTGAGCAATTAAATTCTTATGACATGCCACAAGTAATCTATGCAGTGTTATAAGTAAAAAGTAGTAGTAAAGGTAAAAAATATAAAGCAAAAAAAATATATAGAATATAAATGTAATGGTGTAATGACAATATGAAAAAAGTCTTCAAATATTATAAATTCAAGTGCGATAGTGAATTGGAATGGTACCTTTATACAAGCTATTGCGCAATGAATGTTCAGAGAATGTCATCAAAGCATTGAAATGTTCATGTGGTCAAATGATCATAGATCAGTGTTGCTGGTTGAGAAGTCTTATGGCGTTGGGGAAACAACGGTTTGTGAGGCCCTGATGCTCCGGTAACGTCTACCAGACGGCAGCAGCGTGAACAGAATATAGCCCTCGTGGCTATATTCTTTAATGATGTTCTGTGCTTCTTGTGTGGTAGATGCCTTGCATGGAGGGTAGATGATGTGCACCGCTGACTTCACCACCCTCTTCAGGGCATTGCAATCAGCTGCCATACCAGGCAGTGATGCAGGCTGAGAGGCTCAATGGTGCACCTGTAGAGGTTGGTGGGAGTTCTTGCAGACATGCCAACCGTCTTGACTCTTCTCAGGACTGTACTGTCGTTTTTGGGCAATTTTTACCTCCGTGTCTGCTTGTCTGGACCAGGTGAGGTCATCTTTGATGAACACACAGAGGAACACCGAGGAAAAAGTCCTCCACTTCAGCTCCTTCGATGTGTATGTGGGTATGATCCCCCCCCCCCCCAGCCACTTGCTGAAGCCCGCTATTATCTCCATAGTCTTGCAGTCGTTGAGAGAGGTTATTCTCCAGGCACCATGTAGCCAGGTCCCCTACCTCCTCTCGGTAAGCGGTCTCATTGTTGTTGGAGATAAGACCCAAGATGGTGGTGTCATCCACAAACTTACGGATGACGTTGATGCTGTGAGTGGCCATGCAGTCATACGTGAACAGGGAGTACAGAAAGGGACTGAGTACACAGACAATGCAGAGGATGCGAGGTTAGTGGGCTTAGTGGGCACAATAGTGTTGAATGCTGAGCTGTAGACCACAAACAGCATCCTCAATGGCATTGTCCTTAGATCTATTGGGGTGTTATGCGAACTGAAGGGGGTCCCAGGTGTCAGAAAAGGTGACCAACCACTTGAAGCACATGATGATGGAGGTCAGTGCTACAGGGTTGTAGTCATTCAGGCAGGTGATGGAAGGTTTCTTCGGTAAAAAGATAATAGCGGTCTGTTTGAAGCAAGTGGGGACTGTAGACAGAGTCAGTGAGAGGTTGAATATAGAAGCAAAAACCTCTGCTAACTGGTCAGTGCACCCCCTGAGGACACGGACTGGAATGCCATCTGGCCCTTGTGACTCCCGTTGGATTACTCTTTGGAGAGTGCTCCGAATGCAGTCGTCTGGGTCCCCAGCAAGCCTTCCAGAGGAAATGGTGTTGGTCACCAAAAAACGTACATAGAAGGTGCTGAGCTTGTTGGGGAGAGAGGTGGCTGGGCGTCATTCCTGTTTCTTCCTTTATAGTACGTGATGGGTTCAGTCCACACCACATGTGTCTGGGCTCAGAGCTGGGGGGGTTGGACTCCGTAGGTCATATCTGGGCCTCCTCAAGTCGTCCAGGTCCCCGGAACTATAGGCAGATGACCGTGCTCTGAGCTTAGCACGGACATTACCATCAACCCAGGGCTTTTGGTTGGGGAAAGTCCTAACATTAACCCTTGGGAAGACATCATTGATGCACTTGGAGATATATGCTGAAACCGAGTCTGTTAATTAATCTGTCTCCATCCGCAGCTACACAGAACATCCCCCAGTCAGTGGTCTCAAAGCAATCATAGAGAGCGATAACAGACTTCTCATTCCAGCGTTGAACTGCCCGAAAAAGCATTGTCTGTAGGTTGGTAAGAGAAAATTGGTGTAATCCGCATTACCAAATGCCGGATGGGGGAGGGGTTTGTGGCTGTTCCGTATTTGAGAATAACAATGGTTAAGAGTCTGATCCCCACAAAAGTTTGTGAAAGTGTGTTTGTATCGGCAGAACTTTCCTCATATTTGCCCTGTTGAAGTCGCCAAAAACAATAAAAGCTGCCTCAGGGTGAGCGGTCATAGTCCATTCATTATTCCGTCCTCCAGCGTGCATGTTTCATCCACCGGCGGGGGGATGTAGACTGCATTGATTATAGCAGAGCTTAATTCCCACGGACGGTAGAAGGGTGGCACTTTTATAATAAGTAGCTCCAGGTCTGGTGAACAGCGTGTTGAAAGAACAGCAACATCTGACCCCCAATGGGAGTTAACCATAATGCCGACCCCTCCGCCCTTACGTTTTCCTGACTCTGAAGTTCTGTCCTGCCGGTAGATGGAAAATCCAGCTGTGGAAATGGACGCGTTGTAATTTCTCATTTTGAACATTTGATATGCTGCCTTTGTACAATTTTCTATTTATTAAAATGAATTTCAATGATTTGCACATCATGTTTTTCTTTACATTTTATACAGCGTCCCAACCTTTTTGTAAACTAGTCTCCTTGCAGTTACATATTACACAGTTGGAATGTGTAGTTGTAGCTTGAAGCATTAAAGTGCTGAGTCAGACGTGGGCAGAATGGCACTCCAATAAGTTCTCTCCATAGATGTTTCGCCTTTATAAACAGCAGGGAGCGGCCTCGAAAGTTTCTTCTCTCTCCCGACCAAAGTGGTGGGGGGAGTTGGAGAGACACTGACTGCAAGAAAGAGAGAGAGAGGGTAGGCCCACATGCTGGGTCCATGAGCCTGAATACTGGGCCTTGTTCACCTTGAAACAAGTTAGCTGGCGCCTAGCTCTCGTTCTTGCTTGGCTCAAACCCTATAATCTCCATACACACCAGTGCAAGCCTGTCAGCCTGCAGTTTACACAACAGGAGCGGTAAAGGGAGACACGGCGGGAGGAAGATAAAAAAACAGACCACCGTGTGGGTGGAGAGGATAAGGGGGGGAGAGCGAGCGAGCCGGCGTACACAGTTTAATCGAGATGCAGCTATGACATAACGCCTGGTACGGAATAATTGTGGATTGGCGTTGAGATGAAAGCAGACTGAGAAGGCTTGCGTTAAGGACATGCCTACCTGGGCAAATGACAGCACAGCTGGTAAAGAAGAGATCACAAGGATGGTTCCCCGACCAGTGAGTGTTTAATAGGGATTTCTGACATGGCCACGTACTGTTATGTTACATTGTGATACCTGATTTGACAAATACCGTGCACAATAACCTCATCCACAGGGACAGGGACATCAGGTTGGCCTTAATGGGACATTCAATTCTAGGAAAATTTCTGTTGTGTTAGTTTGATTTAAAATGTCTTAAATAATAAAAGTGTGATCAACCAATGCACAAAACCCCATAACCGACAAAGTGAAAATATGTTTATAGAAATCTTTGCCAATCATTGAAATGTTAAAATCTGCGATATATTAATAATAATATTCCTATTATAGAAAAGAATTACAAGGCACTTGAAACAGCTTAATGACATAAAACTATGACCAAGATAGAGTAAGTCTTGACTAGAATCCTCCGCCAGAGGAGAAGGCACCCAGTAGCCAGAATGACCCCCAAGGGGAACATGCCTTGAGCAGAGTGAGGACTAATGTGTTCAACAAGGGAGACAAGCAGGCCTCCAGAAGACGGCAGAAAGCACAGACCAACCAGCTCTTGGACCCACCAGCACCCCTATGCAACCACGACCTCTCCTCGTCATTCCACCCTCTCCTCGCACCTTCCTCCTCGATGTCTGGCCCCACTCTGAAGATGATAGTTGCAGAAGTTTCATCCCAAGCTCAAGCCCACCCGAGCAGATCTTCAGCACACTGCTGATTTTCAATACAAATATAAAAAATATAAAAAAACTAGATCAATTGAGTTGATTGAGAGAATGGGGAAATGTTTACGGATAAAAGAAACAAATACTAGACGCAACAACTCAAAACCAGTATGTAAGTACAAAATGCATAAAATAATAAAAATACCTAAAAATAGAGATCAGCCTGGACTGCCACAAATGCACTATGACAACCAGAATCTGATGCATACATGTTTTCAGACTATTTGTCATGGCACTCCAAATTGGCCTCGGATGCATCCTGTGTCTTTTGACCATCCTTGAGATGTCTATAGAATGTGAGCGGAGTCCACATGTGGCAAATTCAATTAAAGCAACAAAAAGTGTCTATATAAGGTACTATCACTTCATGGCTTTTCGGAGCAAAAACTAAGTCATTAAGTCAAGGTAACTCACCAAAGACATCTGAAGTAGAATTGTCGGGGCACACATCTAGGAAAAGTTAATAAACATTTCTAAAGCATTACCTGACCACCGTGAGCTACATCATTGTTAAATTGAAGTTTGAAACCAGAACCAGAGCTGGCAGCCTTGACCCCAAAAGTAAGGGCAAGGTGAGCCTTGGTCAGTGAGGTGACCAAGAACCCAGCAGCCATTCTAACATTCATTTAGAGTTTCTCTATAAAGATAGGAGACAACCCACCAATATGGATGTTGTGACAATATGGCCCAACAAAAACCATTCCTGAGTAAAAGGCATTCATGCTGCCTGGAACTTGCCAAAAGGCAGTTCTTTTTCTATGGTCTCATAAGACCAAATTCAAGCCAAATACACAAAAGTATACGATGCAAGGATGCTTACCGTATTTTCCGCACTATAAAGCGCACCGGATTATAAGGCGCACAAAATATTGCAGTCAGAAGTTTGACTGGATTTGCGTTATGCATCCACTAGATGTGCTAAAGGGAATGTCAACAAAACAGTCAGATAAAGTCAAACTTTATTAAGCGTTCTGACAACTTCTTTCACTCCCATGGTAACGTTGTTCAAACGTTAATGTGCATATTAACATTATCTCCCAGCCTTGCTCTTTCTACTCCCAAACGTGGAGAGGAACTTTTCCCTAATTCAGTAAACACGTACCGTAATAAAAGAAACAGTGCATACTCAACAATGTTCAGTTACATATAAAACGTAAAGCTCCATTTTTTCAGTTAATTCCCCGTCCACGAATCCCTTGAATTATTCTTCTTCAGTGTCCGAATTGAACAGTTGGGCGACTACGGCATCCAACCTGCCCCGCTTCCTCTCGTCATTATCCGAGTCAGTGTCGCTGCTGTTGCCTGGCAGTTCATAGATTATTCCTGCCTTCGTGAAAACTCGGATCACAGTTGAGACTGATATATTCATATATGGATCCAAATATAAGGCGCTCCGGATTATAAGGCGCACTGTCGTTTTTTTGAAAATTAAAGGCTTTTAAGTGCGCCTTATAGTGCGGAAAATACGGTACTTATTGGTTAACAAAGGCCAAGTTTGACACCTCGATCAACCCGAATTGTGCACACACTCGGCCAGGTGTTTCTGAGAACGAGATTATGCATGCAGTGGCAGATTTCTAGTTTAAATCCATGCTCACGTGCCAAATTAGGAATTTAAGTGTTATAGTCCTTAAGAGCAGAGGTAAAGCACTTAGATTACCTAAGTGCTAACACAAACATTAAAGCCTATTCGCTCTTACCTCATAATGATAATCTCACCAAAACATTTGCAAAAACGTTGGTTCAGGGCTCCCAGGCTGTAAACCGATATCATAAACCTCACCACATAACTATTTAACCATAAAGCTGCCGAAATGTTCCGCCAAGCAAGACATTACTGATATGAACCAATTAACAGCATGATATATATGTAAAGCTCAGCTGTAACAAGGGCATGGGAAAAAAAGAATACATTAAAAGGCTATTACAAGAGAAGAATTCAAACAGGCAGCAAACAATTCAAACAATTACTGCCTAGCTTCAATTTCAGCCTTCATTATAAAAATGTTGATGTCAATCAACTACAGCCTATTAACTTTCAGTGCACTCTGGCTTTCTCATTCAACAATTCTGTTCATGAGTCAAAATGTGTCTCTGCCACAACATACAGTACACATGTTATACAGTCTTTGACGTTGTCAAAAGTCCAGTAGAGCTTTCTCAAACTTCAAAATTGGTGCAGTTAAGCAGTTAAAACCCGGTTTCATCCACTGAGGGCATTCATGTTCCAAAATGGACCGTTGTGCGGTTTTGTAACACAGCAAGACGATCAGAGCTTGACGGCAGTATGTCAAATGGCATTTTACACAAAGTAGATGGTTGCTGTATTTGGAATTACAGAGTGAGAATACTCTCGGGGGGTTTTGGCTGTGCAGCCCATCTCCAATTCCGGCGCTTAGTGTGCAAACAGGAACGAACACAAACCACTAAAAGCATGTGACCAGTTTCACAGATGCAAAGTGCCCATGGCTATTCATAACACTAATAAAAGCTGGAGTAAATGGTGATGAATTAGTCAAATACTGGATTTGAAGCTGATAAATGTTATTACTTCATGCATTTTGTCCAATGCAAATGTCTAGCGACTTGTGTGGCGCTGAGATATCCTGAGTGTGTCCCAAAATGGCACCATGTTTCATACATAGTGCGCGACTTGACCGGAGAATCTACGCACTGCATAGCAAAAAGACAAGGTCTGAGAAGCATTTGGTCCACAGCCCAATACGGGCTGTAAAATTGTGTGGTGGAGCGCCAGAGAGAATGTGAACGTTTATCCCGTTTGACAGCGGAGCGGAAACTCACTCTCCACACTCTGTGAGCAAACATCATTTCAGCAGCTGCTCTGCTGCACTGCTGCACTGCTGTACGTGCACAGCCCAGAGGAGCCAGATCCCCCAATGGCTAAACTCCCGAACCAGGAACCATGCTGAAGAAGACTCAGGTGACATGGGTATAATGTCAATCAATGACTAGATAACATTCATGTAAAGCTTCCATGTAGGTCATGACAGGGATTAGTGCCTTTCTCTATGAAGCACTGTGCAGTGTTTTTCTGACACTGTAATTGGTTTTAATATGATTTGTTTATTCGAATTGTATCATCATTAATGTTTTTTCTTTCATATGTTATGGAAAAAACATTTGTCTGAACTGTTTTTAATGTGCAAGTCATCCACAGTAACAGTCCCAGCTTCAGACACAAAGGTTTTCAAACTGCCGCCTGCCAACCCCATATTTCCAAAGGTCTAAATAAAGTGCAGAATGTAACATATGTATAAAAATCCTTTGGAGCAATGAAAAGGTGTTATCTATTCCAGAACCACTCAAGTATTCCAGGCTAGTAAGATAACCTTGCTGCATGCTGTGAAAAAGCCAATCAACTGTCATATCTTGTTGCTCCAGCTCTGATTTCCCTAGCTTATCTCCAACCGTAACCATGGCGATGCTAGCCATACAGAACATCCTCGTTATCAGGCTCCTGGAAGACATGAGTGTGGCGTGTTCATGTGACCGTCCATGGCGGAGAGCGACGTCTGCTGGACTTCTGGTGGAGAACGCCCCCCTTCCGGAATGCTCAAATTGTGGAAATCGACCGGCAGGGCCAAGAGCTGGATTTTGTTCTGCAGGTCCTTCACAGGACACCTGGTCTCCCCAACCACCACTACTGGCGCCCCTCTGTGGGGGGACTGTGTCACCTCCTTGTCGAAGCGCTTGGCACCGGTATTACACGGGAACTGACGCATGAGTGTGGCGAGCTGGTGCTCATTCGCTGAACGCAGATAGGATTTGGTGGCAGTGGAATTATAACGACAACTTCCAACTTTAGCTAGAGCACATAATTCATGCGCACGGGCTTTACAGAGCAGCTCTAACTTGAACAGCAGAGTCAGTCAGCCGGTGAGTGAGTCAAGCCCAGATTGAAGCCCGTCTTTGATTATTTGGATTGCACTAAAGTTTCCCAGCATCCCACGCCCACTCACTTGTATCCATCATCCATCCTTCCCTCCGACCCTTTCGTCTTGTCAGCTGTTTCCGCCTAGAGACAACCACCGCCACTGCCTCGCAACAGAGACAACAGTGGGTGGAACGGGAGAGCTTTACGACCGACTAAGGGACTACTTCTGAAGGCTGTGCGGTGAGGTTGGATGAAAGATGAAAGAATAAAGGCTTTGGTTTAGGACCCGAGGAACAAAGGCTGAGCAAACAAGGCTGGGAGACAAGGGGAGTGGAAAACAAAAGACAAAATGGCACCCTTGCCTTGCCGAAATTAGACTGACCTTGTTTCAAGAGAAAAGCTAGTCATCAGAGGCCAATACCATACAAAGGGAGATTTGCTCCGGGAGAACATAATTGCTAGATGTTGTTGAAAAACTAATTATTTTGATAGCGCAAACAACATATTTCCACAAAGCGAAACCCCATTCCCAACTTCCGCAATGTTGTCCCAACAAAAAACTCACCATTGTAGGTGAAGTAGGACCCGTCCTTGAAGACCACAACCGATGGAAGTTCTGGCAAAGTCACCGACTGCGTGGCAAAAACACATAATTCAATGAGACTTCCATAAATCACCCCTCCTTTATTTATGGGCATCTGAGCCACAAGGGACAGCAGTCCTATTGGCAGTGGGCCATGGACAACTGCAGAACTTGTGCCAAATAGACCCGAACAGACATCATGCTCGCGGGTTTCACTGTGCCAATGAGAATTACCGTAGCACACAGCACTGAGAATCACTCGATCAAAAACAATTCACAAAACCGTAATACATAAATTTCCCATGGTCGGGAATACAGATAGTGTTTGTGCTTACAGGCAATTCCTGGAATCTTTCATTTCCGATCATGTAACACGGGACTGACGTTGTACATGCTCTCAGAGTAAATGGAGGGGTAGACAATGCCAAAGAGTGCAAGGACTTTTCCCAAGGTCTCACCTCTGGCAAGACGTCTTCAGATGCTGAGAAGAAGTACGTGTACACGATCAGCTCAGCCGCGACATCGATATACTTCTCCTGCAAATGAGAAAAATAAAATCGACGCAAGAAATTACAGCTTCTTTTTCTCAGTGAATTGCCACTGGTGTTCACTTTATGTGGGACATTTGTCAAGGTTGTCTTTAGCACGTTGTATAAATGGGCCACACTTTACTCCGAGGCTGTCTGGCAGCAGCCATGTGAGCAGACGCTTTATGATCCAATCAATAAATACTAACTAAGTGCTGTGACAGCTTTCAGTGGCAGTGATTGGAGGATAAGATAACAACATTTCACACCCTGAGAGATTATAAACTAATCTGGGGAATGCAATTGGAAGAAATCAGTGAGAACTCACTGATGGTAGGTAACCAATCAACACAGTATGGATCTTTTTCTGGTATGTGCTCCAACCAATATGTATGTACTTATGTACTTATCTCTTTTAACACCTTAGAGAATGGCAAATAAACAACTTAAAACTAGTGGGCTACATAGATCTTTGCATCCATAAAATATTTCCACATCCAAACTGCAAGAGTAAAATGTTTTGTACTGGCTACTAATTTAAAAACACAATGGTCTTGCTTGAAGGTCGTTTAGTAACAAAACAATTCTAATAAAAACCTGTATATATTTCACTGAATTCTTTGTGCTGGGTTACATTTGTCTATGTCTGACTCATACTGCCACATATTCGCATTATAACCCATGTCATTCTTCTTCCTGGAGGTTATGCTCTGTCAGAACCAGAGAGACTTCTAAAGCCCATACCTTAAGGGGAGACTCCCCGCCAATGTATACAAAAAGCACGTCATGTCTCTTCATCATATGGTCAAACATCTGTTTGCTGGGAAGTGCTCGGACTGCAGGCCTAAAGAAAACATGGGTTAGGGTTAAAAAACATGCCAAAAAACAAGCCCAGATACATAATCTTTCAACGCCAGCTTTAATGTATGTGCTATCAGTTCAATTTCCTGCCATGGTAATACTTTTAAAAACTAAACTTTAAGTTTGTTCCTCAACTCCTCAAAGTGCATTTTAATTTTACAAAATGTTTTGCAAACACATCTGCTAGAGAGCCCCCTGCTGAACCCGACCCTCGTTTACACTAGTTTAACTTCTTAGTGTAGGGTTTTGGCACCATCTAGTGCACACGCCGGAAGCATGCAGTCAGAGAAAAACACAAGCTAGTCAGTGACCCATCCATTAGACAGACCGGTTATGACTGGCGTGGCTTTCCCCCTGAGAGAGAGGAATCTCCTCAGGCTACAGGGGTAACTGGCCTTTGAAGAGCCTTTGAAGGTTTAGGGAGGAAATTCACCGCATTCTCCAGGGGGGAGCAAAGACATGTTGTAAAGTTCCATATGAAGCTCAAACAGCATAATGTCCTGTTTATGAAACAGGATTCATATGCCAACATTCAGTGGATGTAAAGCAGTTGTTTGTCTGGTCTTAATACTTTGCAATATGTAAATGTTAGCTCACATCCAAAGTGACTAACACACATTATTGATTGCCATGGTGGGAGGAGAGCAAGAATATGCCAATTGGAAGCTAGGGATGATTAGGTATTATGAGGGCCAGATTGGAAACCCCTGCTCTAATGGTAAGTGCTGTGGGATTTTTAGTAACTGCAGAGTAAGGTCACCCATTTAACATCCCATTGGAAAGTGATTATGTACTCAATTGTATCACCCATAAGAGATGTTGAATCTGAGACTGGTTCAGTAAGCGATTGGAGTGCCATCCCGGTGACTTACCCTGCCACTCTGTTGGCAAATTCTATAATGTCATCCTTTGTCCTTGGGCCTTTGTAATTATAGGCAAGATCCCCCTTCAGTCTGATTAAGGGAGAGAAAGAGAGAATGAGTGAGGGTGGCAGAGAAAGACAGAGACAAACACAGGGATTGAGAATGTTCTTCACATATATTTTTTAAGGACACAAGGGTTTGCTCAAAAGAAAAGCAGAATAGAAAATATTTCATTTCGCCCTATACCACAAGTCTGAATTAATGCTTTTAACCCACGGCAGGTAGATTCAGCTATATATAGCTGTACAGCTGTAATGTATGTATATATATATATATATATATATATATAAAGGAAAGGAAAAGTTGCAGTTGTCTCATAACTAGTTTAACATTTATTCATGTATCATTTATGTATATACAAGTCTATATATATAAAAGTTAAACGAGTTATGAGACAACTGCAACTTTTCCTTTCCTTTCCAAAAAAGTAAAAACATTTTGAGTAAGGAACAGGGGTTAAATTTACAAGACCACTGCAGGTTGAACCCCTCTGTTCCTCACTAAAACTTTGCGTAACAAATTATTTGGAAAAGAAAGAAAAGAGTGCAGTTTCTTTTTTTTTCAGAGCTTTATATTGTAAAATGCACAATATAATAACACACATTTACATTTCACAGTAGTACACTTGTACAAGACCTGTGAATAACAAATATAATCACCCCATATTAGACCTTTTTACTGGAGAAAACATGGGTCTTGTTGCGTTTCTCCACGTGGTTACATCAGAAACAACACTGCCAGGATTAGACCCCTAAGACCAATACATCCAGGAGGGTTTGCTAGGGTTACGCCAGTACACAAGGCTATTTGGATCTAGTCTAATGAACTCCGGGAGAGGGGAAATTCTCTATATACCTCTGAATGTATCTCCAAGGGATGCTTCCTATAACGTAGTGCAATAATAACTCATGCTGTGTGAATCCAACAGTAGTCCCTTAGTTACTATGCTCACTCAAACAAAACCTAAGCAGTCTCACAACAATCAAACACATTTTGTTTCAAGAACATTTATAGGAGAAGCCGATTTGCGGAACACAATTTAATTTTGGATTTGCCTAGCTCCAATCAAGAAGCGGTCGAAATATATACCTATGCTTTATACGTCTTCTAAACTAAAGGACAATGATTCCCCTTGATTGGCAATTCCCTGCCTTTTGAAAAGGAATAACATACATTATGCTCCATTGAGCAAGAGTGCCAGTATTTTCACACATATGTATTTATTGCATTACCTTCATAGATTATTAGTAAGTCACAGTATCGTAACACACCAGTCCTCACAATATATTTCCTCATTAGGCCGTTTGTTGCCCTCAATGTAGGTGGCAACCAAAATCCCCCATTGGCCAGTCCTTAGGGGCGTACCATCAGGCATAATGCAGACAAGTAAAGTCCCACTGGACACCAAATTTCAGTCAAGAAACATGAAGGTGCTAAAATGACTGAAGTAACGTGTATCTCAGAGGCTCGAAACTACTAGTAGCAAACCGCAATGGCCAGTGCGTCTTCATAAGTGCTCATACTTACAATTTAATCGTAGGGTATCCCCGTACTCCAAACTCTGAGGACATACCTGAATGGAAAGTGAAAATATTTAAAGAAAACAAGAGCATTTTTTTATCAATCTAAATATAATAAACTACTTCAACTTAAATTTTCACATGTGGACTGTAACAACCATAACAGAAACTCCATGAGAACTACACTTCTCTGTTCCATGTCTGCACTCATGAAGCACTTTCAATCATCTCAAAAAGAACTTCCCAATTTTGAAAGCTGTTGTCACCTGCTTAACAGGTTTAAGTAGCCTCTTAGCTTCCTCTTAGAAATCAAGAAAGGTCAGCCGCAGACTCATTAAATCGGTCTGTGGGATGTTTAATCAAGTATCTGTGATAAGCATGAGGTCAAAAGACTTTGGTCCTGGCAGTGAATTGCCTCTTCTTTCAAAGCCAGGAAAAACAATAGCAAAGTGTCCGACTCAATGGGGCTGTACATCAGGTGGCGGAGTACGAATGTATTCAGATGAATCCCACAATGCACTCTTGTCCCAATACTTTTAGCAGATCCCGAATAGCACTATTAGAGCATTGTAGTTAGAAAACGGTGCTATCTGGAATATCATATATAATAGTATATTCTCAAAGACAATTAAAATGTAATTTTCATGTTTCCTTCAAGCACTAACTGCTGTTCGCTACTTCACTGAGTAAAATGTACTTAATGTTATGGGGTTGTGTGGTAGGTCCATTTAGTCATCTTAACATGCATGAATGAAACTCTGAACACTGCTTTTGGAATGTATCACCATAAGGTAGCTTTCACACAAAAAACCTACATTCAGCACTGCAACTTATTCAGTACCACAACTTTGGCACTTTTTCAACGCAACAACAGACGATAAATGGTAAACCATCATATTGGTTTGGTTAAATACCATGTCAAACTTAAGTTCAGAACTTCAGGCGTATCAGGGATGTTTTGGTCTGGGCTGGTTTGATTTTTTTGTGGTCTCCGACCACAATAATTATTTTCTACTAACCTATGTACTTTGACTATTAGCTCAGTCGCGTGTGATTAAATTGATTAACTTCAATATCAATTAAATCTACTAATGGTGTTGTGATTGAACCAAGAACAATGACCTTTAAACCATTATTATTACATATATTATTATTTTATTTAACAATATAATTTCTCAGGTGTGAGATGTTTGAAGGAGTTCTTGCATGCACAGCCCGTTTCAAATCACCACAGCATCTTAATAGGATTAAAATCCTGGCATTGATTTGGCCGTTTCAGAACTCTTGTTTCTTTCGATGTGTATTTGTTATGTTACAGCTGTATTCCAAAATTGATTCAATCCATATATTTTGCTAATCTATCAAAAATAATAAACAAAAATAATCCCATGTACATACCAGGGAGATTTTTTTTGATCCAGTGTTGATTTTGTACGTTTGCCCACAGAAACAGAAATGATCAGTCTATAATTTTAATGGAAGGTATTTTTGAACAATGAGAGACATAATACCCCAAAAAAATCCAGAAAAACACATTTCAAATAAATTAGAAATTGATTTGCATTTTAAAATAAGTAATGGACCCCTGTGCAAAACATGACTTAGTACTTGGTGTCAAAACCCTTGTTTGCAATCAGAGGTCAGACATTTCTTGTAGTTGGCCTGCAGGAAGGAATTTGGCCCACTCCTCTTCGTAGATCCTCTCCACGTCATTAAGGTTTTGTGGCTGAGGTTTGGGAACTTTAACCTTCAGCTCCCGCCACAGATTTTGAATGAGATTAAAGTCTGGAGACTGGCTAGGCCACTTCAAGACCTTAACGTGCTTCTTCTTGAGGCACTCCTTTGTTGCCTTGGCCATGTGCTTTGGGTCATTGTTATGCTGGAATACTAATCCACGAACCCATTTTCAATGCCCTGGATGAGGGAAATAGATGCTCACCCAATATTTGACAATAAATGGTCCCATCCATCGTCCCTTTGATGCAGTGAAGTTGTCCTGTCCCCTTAGCAGAAAAACACCCCCAAAGCATAATGTTTCCACCACCACATTTGACAGTGGGGATGGTGTTCTTGGAGTCATAGGCATCATTCCTCCTCCTCCAAACACCGCAAGTTGAGTTGATGCCAAAGAGCTTGATTTTGGTTACATCTGACGAGAACACTTTTACCCAGTTTTCCTCTGAATCATTTAAAGGTTCATTGGCAAACTTCAGACGGGCCTGTACATGTGCTAACTTAAGGAGGGGAACCGTTTTGCATTTTTCTGGACTTTTTTCTCTCACAGTTCAAACAAACCTACCAGGGAGTCAAAGTATTCACAGCCTTTGCCATGACACTCAAGATTCTGTTCAGGTGCATCCTGTTTCCACTGTTCATCCCAGAGATGCATCTACAACTTGACTGGAGTCCACCTGTGGTAAACTCGGTTGATAGGACATGATTTGAAAAGGTACACATCCGCCTATATAAGGTCCCACAGTTGACAGTACATGTTGGAGCACAAACCAAGCCATGAAGTCCAAGGAATTGTCTGAAGAGCTCCGAGACATAATTGTATCGAGGCAAAGATCCGGGGAAAGGTACAGAAAGATTTCTGCAGCATTGAAGGTCCCAATGAGCACATTGGCCTCCATCATCGGTATATGAAAGAAGTTTGGAACCACCAGGACTCTTCCTAGAGATGGCCGCCCTGCCAAACTTAGCGATTGGGGGAGAAGGGCCTTAGGAAGGGAGGTGACGAAGAACCTGATGGTCCCTCTGACAGTGCTCCAGTGTTGCTCTGTGAAGAGAGGAGAAACCTCTGGAAGGACAACCATCTCTGTAGCACTCCACCAATCAGGCCTGTATGGAAGAGTGGCCAGACGGAAGCCACTCCTCAGTAAAAGTCACTTTGACAGTCCGTCTGGACTTAGGGTTAGGGTTAAAAAGGCCCCTGAAGGACTATCAGACAATTAGAAAGACAATGATCTGGTCGGATGAAACAAAAATTGAACTCTTTGGACTGAATGCCAAGCGTCATGTCTGGAAGAAACCAGGCTCCGCTCATCACCTGGCCAGTACCATCCCTACAGTGAAGCATGGTGGTGGCAGCATCATGCTGTGGGGATGCTTTTCAGCAGCAGGAACTGGGATGCTAGTCAGGATCTAGGGAAAGATGAATGCAGCAACGTACAGAGACATCCTTGAAGAAAAGGTCAACGACCCTAAGCACACAGCCAAGATAACAAAGGAGTGGCTTTAGGACAACTCTGTGAACGTCCTTGAGTGGCCCAGCCAGAGCCCAGACTTCAACATCTCTGGAACGATCTGAAAATGGCTGTGCACCGACGCTCCCCATCTAACCTGATGGAGCTTGAGAGGTCCTGCAAAGAAAAATGAGAGAAACTGACAAAAAAAATAAGTGTGCCAAGCTTGTAGCATCATAAATAAAAAGATTAGATGCTGCCTAAGGGCTGTGTACTTAAGTACATATTCATATTTTCATTCTTGTCGTTTTAAATTTGATACCAAGAAAACTGTTTACATTTTGTTTAGTTTTATTTAAATCAGAAACAGGGGCTACAAAAGACTGGAAAGGTTGTTTAACGCAAAAAGAAAACATGGTGGAGCATCACTAATCATAACTATTTAGTTTAAATGGCAAATGGTCAGTAACATTATTGGGTATAAAAAGAGCATCCCAGAGGGGATGAGTCATTCAGAAGTAGGGACGGGGAGAGATGTACCACTGTGAACGCTTATGCAGGCAAACAGTGCAACAATTTAAGAATGTAAAATAGAAGAGTTTGGGGATCTCATCATCTACGGTACATCATATAATTAAAAGATACTGAGAATCCAGAGAAATCTCTGTGCACAAGAGGAGTGGCTGAAAAACAATATTGGATGGTTGTGATCGTCGGGCCCTCAGGCAGTATCGTGTTAAAAGCAGACACGATTCTGTAGTGGACATCACTGCATGGGCTCAAGAACACTTTTGAAAACCATTGATTAGATAAGATGCAACTTTATTGTTCTTGAACTGTAAAAGTACAGTACAACAAAATGCCGTTTACATCCAACCACAAATGGAAAAAAGCAGTGGTATGCAGGGCAGTGTGTCAATGTGCAGAATGCCCTAATGTATTTGCCTACAAAATTAAATGAAGAGCAATGTATGCATGTGCATAGGTAAGTAATATGCAATCATGCAAATTTACAATGTAACAAAGAGCAAATATGAAGAGGACAGTACAAACAGTATTCATTGTGCAAATCGCAAATAAAGCATGTGGGGACAACCGCTTAGGACAGTGACAAGCTGAAGATGCCCATGAGAACCCAGCCAGCTGCCCAGCACATACTCTGGGCACAGCCCTGGGAACACAATCAGGACCAGCCGCCTTGCGTGCGTTCACCATGCTAAGAGCAGAAGACACCTCTGTGATGGACAGACTGAAAGGGAACACATACAGTGCATGCTTCAAATTTATGGCTTTGTCTGTGGAAGTGGAATAGGTGTTCAGCTCGTTCGTCGGGGAGTAGGGTGCTTTGGTCGGTAGTCAGTGCCCTGCCACATGCGTTGAGGGTTGAAGTGTTTGTGGAAATGCTCCTCAATCTTTAGTTTTTGGGTGTGTTTGGCCACTTGATGCCCCATCTTCAGTTTGCCCTCTTTGTTCATCTAAGTCTTCTGGTTGGGAAAGGTCTTTATTTGTTTATGGGTGATTACATTCTTGATGCAATGTCAGTGGTAGTCTGAGTGGCAAACAGACTCCAGTGCCACCCCCATAAGCCACAGTTTCACAGGAGTGGTTGAAATCCCCAGCAACTATCATCGCAGCATCGGGATGTACCGTTTGTTGTTTGCTAATGGCAGCCTGCAGTTCGCATTAGCATAAGGTGAATTGGAACTGCAGTAACAACAATGGACATAAACTCTCAAGGCAGGTAAAAGGCTCGGCAACCAATTATAAGATATTCCAGATTGGTAGAGCAGTAACTACCGATGGGGTTAGTGTTGGTACACCACGTTTTATTCACATACATGCACAGACCACCTCCTTTGGTCTTACCAGAGTCGATTGTTATCAGCGCGGAAAACACGGAGGCCCTCAAGGCTGACAGCATTATCCAGTGTGCTACTGTTAAGCCACACTTTCATGAAAATCAAGACATTGCGATTCTTAGTTGTATTTTGTTCACCAAGGACCGAACGTTAGCTAAGAAATAGCTAGGGAGAGATGGTCGAGTGGGTTGCGTTCTTGCCTAGCTCGTAGACCTCCACGCTCATTTCGCATTTGTTTACCAATGTCCAGTAATGTGGTTGGTTGTAAAGGTTGAACGCCCGGCTGCGTCGAGTGAATAGACTAAGAACTAGCAAATAAACTGCTACTAATTTACCAATTCTGGAGAGATGCAGAGCCTCGCTTTGCGCACTCACCGTCATCTTGGTCATTTTCTGTGAACATAGTACGTCGCTAAATCCAAAAATGCAAGTTAAACCTCTACTACGCAGAAAAGAAACATACATAAACAAGATAATTTAAAATGGACTGAGGCGAAGTGGACAACTGTACTGTGGTTTGCCGAATCAAAAGTATTTTTAGAAATCATGGACTCCAGGCTAAAGAGTAGAGGGACCATCCGGCTTGTTGTCAAAAGCCAGCTTTAGGGCAAATGGCATGGGTGACATATTTGAGGTACCCATTAATGCTGAACAATATATACAGGTTTTGGAATGGGCTTGCTTATTTCAGAAAGACAATGCCAAACCACATGGCACGTGTCAGTAGTGGTGTCTAGGAGCTAAACTGGCCAGCCTGCAGTCCAGACCAGTCATCCATAAAATGTGTTGCATTATGAAATGAAATATACAACAAAGGAGACCCCGAAGTGTTAAGCAGCTAAAATCATATACATCAAGCAAGAAGGGGAAAATATTTCACATTGAAAGTACAGCAATCGGTATGCCTAGTTCCCAAATGCTTACAGAGTATTACAGAGTAATAATGAAGGTATTCAACACAGTGGTAAATATGCCTCTGTTACAAAAATATGTTTATAACATGTTGCATGCATCAAATTAAAAATCGGCATGTATTTTCCCAAAAACATGCTTTGTTTTATTTTCAATAAAATATAGGGATAAATGATTTGCACATCATTGCATTCTGTTTCTATTTACATTTTACGCAGCATCCCAAACGTTTTGGGAAATGGGGATATAGAATATAATGAGCAAAATTAGGGTTTGAGAAAGATCCTACAGGGCGGTAGCTCTCCAGAAACAGGATTGAGTTACCCTGACAAACAAACGTAGCAGCATAAATCTAGATTCGTCACACGAGGCAAAGATTCTTCCAGTCTTTATTAGTAGTTCTGGTGATGGTTAGCCCATTGTTGCATTCTGGTGCTATATCCTATCTGCTTCAATGTTCAATGTCTTGTGCTTCTGCACACCACTGTTGTAAAGATAACAGTCTTTGACTGTTTGTGGCTTTTGTCAGCCATTCTTTTCTGTCCTCAGTTTTTTTACTTACGGTCCTATTTTTTTTTTTACTTAACCATTCTCTATTATCTCTAGAGAGTTTAGTGCGAGAAAATCCCAGGAGGCCAGCTGTTTCTGAGATGCTGAAACCCAAATGCATGGCAACAACAATCTCACCCGGGGTGGAAGCAGCTTTGATAATGTGTCTCCCATGTTCTAATGTTGGATCAAACAACAACTAAACCTCTTAACCTTGTCGTCATGTTTTATATATTGAGTTGAAGCAACATAATTTATTGTTTCAATAACTTTGTTATCAAGCCAGAGATACTACCAAACATTTAATTTAAAAAAAAACAAGTTGCATCTATACGATTGCGTGTGAGAAACTGTTAAAAGTTAACTCGGGTGACATGAGTACTCATTAAGATTGCTGAGCTTCTCCTAAACATTACATTACATTCCTGATATCCAAGAAATTGAATATAACTTGAGACGCTAGATTGTTGAGTAAACTTGCAGATATCGAAAGCACGAGACGCCACCTTCCGGCGTAGCATGCAGCACATTTTCATATGCCCCCCCCGGTTGTATTTCAAGTGTAAAGACAATTGCAAACTGCATCAGGTTTCTGTGCATTCCACACAAATACAGCTCAAATGTCCACAACACTGACCCTCACAAACCAGCGTAGTAGGTCTCGAACATGTTGGAGTAATTTCAAATAATACAGCAATTATGCAAACTAGGAAAAGTCTGTATAGCATTTCATTCTATGTTTAATAAGCCCTTATTTTGTCTTCTAAATCCGTGGTTCCCAACCCTTTTCAGTTACTGTACCACCGACAGAAAGTACCCCGTCACATTTTACAAGCAAGTGACGTGAGGGTTTTCAAGTACCCCCTGTGGAGAGACCAAGTACTCTTAGGGGTCCTAGTACCAATTTGGAAACAACTGTAGTAAACCAAGGATTTATTTGGCAGGTGATAATTTTCTTCATGAAATAGGTTTCGTATAGATGACAATGTGAACAGAGTACACCTTGAAATGCGACATAGGAATTCTGAGGGTGTATGTGACCATATATAAACAGTGTTAACAAGCTGCCTGTTCCTCCTTACACCAACAGGCTTTTCGTTTCTTTCTGTTAGAGACTCCCTGAAGCTGTTGAAATGTAGTTACACTGACTAAAATGTCCACTAAACAGGGACAGCGGGGGTCAGAGATTGGTAAGAGGAACCCGTTAACATGGTCGGTGTGAGAGGGACTCACCTGAGTACGCAGTGGCATCCATCTTGCCCACACGCACAGGCGATCCAGAGCTTTTTAACTCTGCACCAACATCATACCAAATGGGCTCCAGTTTTTTACAGTAGCCACACCACGGTGCGTAGAACTGCAATGCACAGCACACCACGGTCAGAAACAATAAAACAGGCCTTGCTCTAAAAACATGAATGCAAACAGGACCAATGGTCCAAACTGAAACCAAACATGGTGGCAACATATTTCAACCTCCATCCTAAAATTGAATTTTCCTTGTACTTTTCACCAAATAGCCAATGCTGTAGACCAGGGGTGCCCAAACGTTTTCCTTTGAAGGGCCAAAAATCTAACTTGACTGAGGGCCGTGGGCCGAAAGTAATGTTGCATTATATCTAACTGCATTATATTATATGCTGCAGCGGGCCAAATCAAAAGTCTCCACGGGTTTGGCCCATGTTTGGGCACCCCTGCACTAGACTTATCTGTAAAAAGTGTACTGAATGTGAATCTGTAGTGATATAGTAGTAAATTTGATTAACAGTAGGAGTTGGTAATGTTGCAATTATTTCTAACCAATATGTATGACCGGCCCACCCCATCCGGACAAAACCTGACGCAAACCTTGTAGCTTTGGTTATAGTTAGATTGGCTGAGACAAGGCATAAACCCCATTCGACCCTCAACCCCCCAACATCCACACCCAAAACCCCAACCCCCCCCTGGCACCCCCGCCCCCCCCCCCCCACCATGCATGACTAATCACTGACTTAAACAAACAGAGGACCCCACCTATTCCCCCTCATACCACCCGAACTTCCGTAAGGGATAAGCTAAACACTGGTGTTGAAGCCAGGGTCTGAAGCACCGCTGAATGGGCGCAGACCCGCTTGGTTAAGTCAGTGTGATTGCAGTGTGTAATGCAAAGCAAACGAGACTCACGTCCACCAGCCAGACATCATCCAATCGGGTGTCTTTAAATCTGAAAACAAAACAACAACAAAAAAATTGATAATGCAACCTTTCACATTATCATCAATGGCTCCCTTTACATAGATCTGATTCAATGGTTTTTGTAACAAAGTAAAGAATGACAATGCTCAATAATCCCTATGAAATACTGAAGATGTCCTAACAGACAGAACATGATAAATTAGACAAAAACTCGACAAACTGCACAAAAGCCCAACAAAGACATTACCTTTTTGTTTCTAGCCAATGTATACATTAGTCATTTTCTGGATACGGTTTTGTGCTATGTCAAAGGTACATATTGAATATGGTGTTGGGTTGAAACTCAACAACAAACGTGTTGTGAATTGGTGTAATTCATGACAAAATCATAATACTTATAATACATATTGGCAAACTATTGCAAGGATGCAAGACAACATGAAATACTCTGACATACTAAATATTTACATAGGTAGAACTCATTTGAAATATTTTCAATTATTTAAACTAACATGGTTTTCTCCATGTGGTGCCACAATACAACATCATGCCTACAAAGAAGTGGATCCTTGAAAAAGATAACAGTTTACTACATCTCTAAAATTGTAACAAATAAAGGGGCAAACCGGGATTGGTAAAAACAGTATGTTATTTTCCACAATCAATACGCATAGCTTTGTCTATTCATTTGATAGCAGTTACATGTCTCCAGCAGCAGCAGCCCAAATAGCTGTTTACCTTGTTGTTTGAATTCCAGATTGCCCCCAAAAACCTTGTGTTATAGAATTTTTTACAAAATAGTGCAAGCTTCCAGGAACATTAATATTCTAAAACAAACATTTAAGGATAATTTAATTATTTTGTGGTCCATGTTGGCCCAGCCGTCTAAGCACTTTATTAGGTAAGAAATTAGGTAATGAAAAATATTGTTCTCATTTTATTTCTAAACATTTGTAACCTTATGACAAAAAGTTATTTGTTAGGTAGTCAAACTCACGTCTCCCACTCGAATCTAAACGGTCTTTATACCCTAGTATTCATGACAACATCCTTATGCATATTAGTGACGTTAAACAATATCTAGAGACAGCCAGCACTTACGTGTCATCGAGATCTTCGACAGTTGCAAACACAACTGAACACAGAAAAAGCCCTACAATAAAACATATAGAAAAACAATGAATAGTTAAGTGAATGCTTCTGCAAACAGCATTTAGTCTCATGATGCCTCAGCTACAATAGCTTGCACCCTTTAGCTAGCTTGCTGTCCGTACATATAACAGAACATGTTAAACCAAGCGAACAGATCTGATAAGGTATCAAGAAATTTGACAAATAAACAAAACAAAAACGTTTACAAAGTGTAAGTAGCTACCTGCACAAATCAATGTGGCTTTCACTTTTGCCATCGCTCTGAATGGAAACATCAAGCAGGAAATAGAAGCGGCAAATACTTTGAGCATGCGCTGTGAGACGCAGGAAGAACTCGGAAGCATCACGTTTGATTATCTGGCCCTGATAAATACTTCTGGGCTGGGGCTGGCGTTTCCTTTGTAACATGGATGTCTCCCAGACGTAAGTCAAGAGGCCCCTTCTACCCCACCTCGAAGTCGTATAAAAACGAAAGTGATAAAAAATAAGATTGTTTGTTTTTACAAATAATCTTCCAGCTGAACATTTGCAAAATAGCCAATATTGTATCATATAAGTCTATGGAAAATAGTATTTTGTTTGATTGATGCACTATGCGACTATGTAAAAAAAAGGTATTTTATTCATTTACAGTACCATACTAAACTAAAAGTTTGGGGTCACCTGTTTTCAATTATAGTGTAGATATGTTTTATGTTGTAAATCACTATTGTTGCTGGAAACAACTTTGATCTTCAATGGGATCTACGAAGGCCTGTTATCAGCAACCATCAGTCCTGTTTTTCAATGGGAGGTTATGTTGGCTAATCCGAGTTTATCATTTTAAAAGGCTTATTGATCATTAGAAAAAACTTTTGTTATCACTGCTGAAAACTGTTGTGCTGATTACCGAAGCAATAAAACTGTCCTTCTATAGGCTATTTGAGTATCCGAAGCATCAGCAATTGTGGATTTCATACTCAAAATGACCGTGGCTCACGGGTGTACAACACAATAACATTAGCGATGCAAGCAAAAGTTGAAAACACAACAACATAAACACACAACACAATAACATTAACCAAACTGAACATTAGCGATGCAAACAAATGTATACCAAACAGCCATAAAATGCACCAAACAGCCATAATATTATGACCACTGACAGGCAGGTGAAGTGAATAAAACTGATAATCTCGTCATGGCACCCGTCAGTGAGTTGGATATATTAGGCAGCAAGTGAACATTTGGTCTTTATAGGTGATGTGATAGATGCAGGGAAAATAAGCAAGGAATGGGATCTGAGCAACTTTTACAAGGACCAGATTGTGATGGCTAGATGAACTGTGGCAGAGCATTACACTTCAGGCACACTTCAGGCACCCCATGAAAAATGTAGTTATTTTAAGAAATATAGACGTATCTATATTTGATCTTCTTTCAAGCATAATCTAAAGATAAAATAAATATAATTGAACAAAAAACAAATACATTTCAGCTATGATATAATTTACTCAAAAAAGATTTACAAAGATGCCATTTCCTACTGTGGACAAAGTTAGGATAATTATGCCCGAATTGCTGGATTTGCCCTATTTGGCTGAAATAACCTCAATAAAACATGTCTCTGACATCAACTGGGGGAAAGTTTTTCCCACTTCTCCATGCAGAATTGTTTCAGCTGTGTGATGATTGAGTGCATGCACCGCCCGTTTTAAATCACCCCACAGCATCTGATGGAGAACAGGTGTGTGTGTTAAGTGACTGAGGTGCTTTGTAACAAGGGTTGACGACGGACTCCACCACGTACGGACCCACGTGACGGGGAGCGAGTTTACGCGTCTCCACTCTGAGGGGGAGGTCCTTTGCAAGCAGCCACACCTGCTGACCGGGGCTGTACGCCGGAGTGGGGGTACGGTGACGGAACCCGCGCTTGGAGGCCGCCGAGGAGCGCAACAGCGCAGAGCGAGCACGTCTCCAAATTCCCCGACAGCGTCGGAGGTTTGCTTGTACTGAGGGAACGGCGACTTTGATTTCTTGTGCTGGGAACAAAGGCGGCTGGTAACCCATACACGCATGGAAAGGGGAGAATCCCGAGGAGGAGCACACCAGGGTATTGTGGGCATATTCTACCCAGACCAAAGAGGTCTCCCAAGTAGATTGGTTGGTAGACGTAAGGGTGCGGAGAGCTGTCTCAAGCGATTGATTTACACGTTCGGTCTGTCCATTGGACTGCGGATGATAACCAGAGGATAGACTGACGGTTGCTCCAATACCGCGGCAAAAAGCCTTCCATACATGGGAGGCAATCTGGGGGCCTCGGTCCGAAACCACGTCCTGGGGTATACCTGTGTGGTCGGATGACGTGCGCCACCAGAAGATCAGCTGTTTCCTTCGCAGACGGCAGTTTTGGCAATGCCAAGAAGTGAGCCATTTTTGAGAACCGGTCGACGATTGTAAGAACCGTATTCATTCCACTGGAGGGAGGGAGACCACGGTCGGCTCGGTACTGGTAAGGGACAGAGTAAACCGGCCGGTGCACGTGTCGACGTCTTGCTGCGTGCGCAATCGTGGCAAGCGGAGACGTAGTCCCGGACGTCCTGGACCATTGTGGGCCACCAGAAGTGACGCCGGAGAAATGAGAGCGTGTGGCTCACACCAGGATGGCAAGTAAGATGGGAGGTGTGAGCCCATGTAAGAACCTCCGAACGGACCGCGTCAGGAACAAATAGACGGTCCTGAGGTCCTGTCTCTGGATCCGGCTGCTGTTGCTGTACCCGTTTAACTGTTGTTTCTATCTCCCATGTCAACCCCGCCCGGAGACAGAAAGGGGGCAGGATTCCGGAAGGGCCCGTCTGGAGCATGGATGCGAGACAGGGCGTCGGGCTTGGTATTGCGGGAGCCGGGTCGGTACGCAAGATGGAATTGAAAACGTCCGAAGAAAAGCGCCCAACGGGCTTGCCTTGAGTTCAAACGTTTTGCCGTATGTAGATAAGATAGATTCTTGTGATCCGTCCAAACTATGAATGGTAGGACGGCCCCCCCTAGCCAATGTCTCCATTCCCCCAAGGCAAGCTTAACCGCGAGCAGCTCCTTATTTCCGACATCATAATTATTTTCGGTGGACGACAGTTTTTTTGAATAAAAAGCACACGGGTGGAGCTTTTGGTCTGTTGTAGAACGCTGCGACAGGACCGCCCCTACTCCGGTGTCAGATGCGTCCACCTACACAATGAATTGGAGAGAAGGGTCAGGTTGAACAAGAATTGGTGAGGATGTGAATCTGCTCTTTAGTATCCCAAAGGCGCGATCTGCTTCCTTCGTCCATTTGAATGGTGTTTTAACGGACGTGAGGGTGGTGAGAGGAGCAGCGATCACACTGTAATGCCGTATGAAACGGCGGTAAACATTTGCGAATCCCAAAAATCGTTGGAGCTGTCTGCGGTCTTCAGGGGTCGGCCATTCGGTAACCGCGGAAATCTTTCTTGGGTCCATCTCCACTCTCCCCGGAGACAGGACGTGACCCAAAAATGTAACGGTGGAAACATGGAATTCGCTTTTTTCTAATTTAACGAATAGTCGGTTATGGAGGAGACGTTCTAGGACCCGACGGACATGTGTAATGTGGTCCTCTAGAGAGGATGAGAATATTAGAATATCGTCAAGATAGACCACGACGAAACGATTCAGCATGTCTCTGTGTACGTCGTTGACGAGGGCCTGGAAAACGGCTGGTGCATTTGAAAGGCCGAATGGCACGACGAGGTACTCAAAGTGTCCTAATGGTGTGTTGAATGCTGTCTTCCACTCGTCACCTTCTCTTATGCGCACAAGGTGGTATGCGTTGCGCAAATCCAGTTTGGTGAATATGGATGCCCCACGTAGTGGAGTGAAGCTAGAACTGAGCAGAGGAAAGGGATATTTATTACGTGTGGAGATTGCAGTGAGGGCCCGGTAATCTATGCAGGGACGCAAAGAGCCGTCCTTCTTCCCTACAAAAAAGAATCACGCTCCGACCGGAGAGAAGGACGGACGAACAAGGCCCGAAGAAAGGGATTTGTGAATGTAGCGTTCCATAGTCTCCGTCTCTGGTCTTGACAGGTTAAATAAGCGACCACTGGGTAAGGTCGCGCCTGGCAGTAAATCAATAGCCAGATCATGAGGACGATGCGGGGGGAGTGTTAAGGCCTCCTCCTTCTTGAACACTGCGGCCAGGTCGTGGTAGTGTTTTGGTACAGCGGATAAATCGGTTTCCGGGATGGAGACCGAGGAAACGACGGCCGTTGGTGTCTCTGCGGAACCGAGACAAAGTTGGAAACAATTAGATCCCCAGGAACCGATCCTTCCCGTTACCCAGTCTACCTGAGGGTTATGGATCCTTAACC
>JACXGK010001863.1:0-20269 GCA_016801125.1 Novumbra hubbsi
TCTGATGTAAAAGATTGATTTAAGTTGCAGTGAGTTGTTTCCTTTGTGAAGCACAGGGTGCAAAGCAGGCAGTCAGTTTGACTTTCTGACAGGGGACAGATCATAGTGACTGAAATGTGATTGGTGGATAATCTACAGTTCAAGATCTCTTTCTGGACTTCAAACCACAAGAGTTTGCTCCAGTTCTGCTTTGACATGAAGTTACTAATCCAGCTTTCTGGAAGATTGGTATGGATCCTTGGTTGTTTCTGATCAGGGGATTCAGGGAAAACTATGCATCATCAGTCAATGAGTTGAACATCCTAAACACACGGAGACTCCTCCAGGAAATGTGTAAGGGCCACTGCAGTGTGTTTGCGTGTGTGTGTGTGTGTTTGCGGGTGCGTGTCCCAGGCCCGGTTCTAGACGACTTTGATTCCGGGGGCGTCGGGACGTGTTGGGGAGCTGGATGGTTTTCCAATCCATTATATAGTTTGTCATGTCAAATATAAAATATTTTCTGATCATTTAAATCCTAAATACTTTGAACATTCCCAACATTTCTTAGCCCTCGCTTTGTAAAAAAATTAAACCTTTATTATTTTGCGCGTCCAGGTTAGCTGATTACTCTTGCCACGGTCTTTCACAATACCAGCTCTGCGAGTGGTTTGACCAAATGAACGTTTAGGGAATTCTGTAAGAATTGGCTGTGAGGGTGTGTTTCTGTTCAGGCCAAAATGGGGGCGAGAAGCAAGTCAATACCAATTAGCCCTCACCCAGGATGAGTCCCGTAAGACTTCAAGAAGCTAATGCTAAACCAGTAACAACTGTTCAGACAAGACAGTTTGCGTATAGAGTTTAATATTGTAAAACCAGCTAATAAGATATTGGGTCATCATTTAAAAATAAAAGCCCTCCTCCAGCCCCCCCCCTGAACCGGCCATGGTGTGTGTGGTGGTGTGTGTGTGTGGTACGGGTGTATGTGCATGCGTTTGGTGTTCTCTTCAGTTTGGTTTTAGTTTGATGGATTTGTTCAATTTTTTTTGTTGTGTGTTCCTCTCAGAGCCTCCAGTGAATCTGTTCTTGTTTTTGTTTCTTTGTTTTGTTACTGTTGTTGTCACGTGGCCATGGGGTTGATGGTTGTCTGGCTTTGTGCCACCCCCTGGGTTTTGTCCATGGCTTTGCTCCATAGATTCCTGTATCGCAGTCCTCTGTCATGGATGACATAGAGGAGTGGCTCTGTGCTGATGTGGTGAGACTTCTTTACTTTGATTTCTCTCATTTCTTTACTCTCATTTCTTTACTCTCATTTCTTTACTCTCTTTCACATGACATTTCTATACATTTCACGTAACCCGATAGATCTTATATGGTTTTCATAACTTTAGTTTTCCAATTTTTCATCTGACTCACTGCATATGTGGCTAATAATGTTCTACCAATGAGTGATATAACAATGAAACATTGTAAGTATAGGATGTGTTTGTCTCACATGCTAGCAGCATGCTAATAATAATATATTGGTTTCTAGAGTGAATCTTGCCAGTACAAAAATAACGTTTTTGTTCCATCTTTGGTGTTTTTTGTATCTTATCACACCAGGTAAATAGTGTTTCTACCTAAAGAAGGTGAAAGCTAGACGCCGGTGCTCCTGTTGGTACAATAACAAGTAAACATGGTCTGATAGGTTGGGATGGAATGGTGGATGGGTCTTTCAAAGTGTATTTGATGTACATGTTCTTGAAGTATCTCAATCCGAGTTCAAAGCATTGGGGTGGTTGTGTGTATGGGCTCCCTGAGTTGTGAATGGTGTCCTGTAGGAGTTAGAATGGTGAATAGCCTAATCATCTATGGTTGCACAATTCCGATAACTATAACTATTCCTAACATTCTCTGGTTTTCCAGAAGTCCCAGTTGGAAGATTTGTATCACCAGCATTATAATAATCAAGAAATGCCAAAATCATCCACTAGGAGTATGTGTAATGTTGGTCATTTGGGGAAAATTGCCTAGATTTTGCCATCTCTACATATGCAATTCTCCAAGGGATGACCAATGTTTAAGGTATCTTGGAGATTGAATGCTTATGCGGTCCTCCTGACAGAATTGACCATTTTTGATTTTCTGTTTTTCTTCTTCTTTTTTTTTTTTTATAGAAAGGGGATGGAGCAGATGGTGAGGAAGGGGTCACCAGTGAAGGTATGGATGGATCCAGGGCACACACACACACACACACACACACGATTCATAAAGTCTACGTTAATTTGGAGGCTTCTGTTTAATGTGATAGATTTGCTACTGGTCATAATGATCAGCACGTTTTGGTTTTATATATTATGTCTGGTTTCCCAATTCTGCTCATAAAGAGCCATATACTGACTACTGACATTAAGTTCTTCCACTGCTTTGACGTTCACCAAATAAAATCTGCCATCATAGATGTCTTTTCAATTGTGATGTCTTTACTGATTGGATCGTCTAACCAATCGTAGCAAGGCTTTTTCTGGTGCTGCTCTGAACATTGGTTTGGGTCAGGGTATCCAGGATGTAGACCCACAGTACTGCCAACTTTTTGATCCACCTTACCATTTAAACTGATTTAATCAACCTTCTGTTTTCCGACACATGAATAAGCTAAATCAGGAGTACTGTAGCGCTTCAACTAGAGCAGCGAGTCGGGGGGATGCCCGAATAAACACACTAACCAAACCTTCCTGCTTTTAAAACCGGTTTCCTGTCACCTTCCTCTAGAGTTTGATAAGTTTCTGGAAGAGCGAGCAAAGGTGGTTGACTCCTTACCACCCCCCCCCGTTGACAAACCCGCTCCCCCTGTCGGCGGGGCCGGCGTCGCTCGCAAGAAGCCTGAACGGACGGAGGACGCCCTCTTTGCCTTGTAGACTCTACCCCAGGAAACCTCTCCCCCCCTCGCTCTCTTTCTCTGGGGCATCCGCTGCACCCAGGGACCTGTGCGCCTCCGCCCCCTGGCACCACCAGCCGGGGAGCAGCGTAGCTACTGAACCGAACCCTCCCTCCTCGCCATCCTCATCCCGCCAGCGTGGCGCTCGCATGCAGAGGGCCAGAAAATGCTTGCTGCGTGGCTGCGTGTTATCATGCATCGCTGCCACAGCTTTCTGTCAGTGTTGGACGTGTTTTATAGTATTTAATCTCCATCTGTAGTTGCCCCCTTACCTAAAGGAGTATTTCACTTAACATCATGAGGGTCAGGGATAAAATGACCACGATGTTCCCCTAAGGTGTGGTGGTGGTGTGACGGTCACTGGGAAAAGTCTGACCAAGGTATACTCTACACCGAGATTATTACTGTGTTCTTTTAATACATTTAGCATATGCATAATGTATGCATTTATTCTTTTATTGGTTTGTACTGTAATATGTACTAGCACAATGTTTATTTGTGTTTTGTTTGTGTTTTTGTTTTTCTTAACCCTTTCACTGTTGCAGTTGTGATGTGCTGGTAGAGGCAGAGGCAATGCATGGGAAAAGACTACTATTTAACACACTCAACGCGAGTATGACTCAACTATGGAACTGTTGTTATGAAGGCCTAATGGCAACTTTAAATGCAAGCTCACATGATAGGGTTTAATTCCGTATGGCACCACAGCAAATATTGGTTAAATGTGTGTATTAGGGGAATGAACGGGTCCAAAATAGTTTATTCAATCAGATCCTAAAAAACACCCACCAAATATGTGATTAAATTACATAACAACTATATCACTATGTAAGTATTTCAAATGTCAGTTCCAGACTATAAATAAAAGCGAGGCTTTAATGACACAAAGTATTACAAAATGTTTCTTATAATACAGGAATATTGTTTTAAATTTTCCATTCACTATGGTAAAATAAATGTAATTAGCTTTATTCACTTTTGGACCCCATAACAATCAGTATTTGCGTCCTTGTGTTTAAGATGGTAATAATTTGTTAATATTTTTAGCATAGCATTGAAATTGATCTGTAGTAACATACTTGATAAAAATAAGTATCAGAAATATGTGAATATTACAATTACGTTTTCTGTATGTGACCAAACCGAGTAATTTGTGTATTGTTTGGTCGTCTGGTTGTATATGTACAGTTATGTCATGCAAGAAGATCATCCCAAATACGTTCTACTTTTGGGGAAAGTGGGTCCTCTTCTTACTAATCCATGTTTGGTTCAGAAAGAGTCCATTTCTTTCCCCGTAGGATAACCAAAACATTATATGACCATGTTTTATGTGTTTACTGTGGTCTGGATTGTGGCAGGAATGGGACAAGATTACTAGGGGAACTGGGGAAACACTGACCCTATAACCTGTTATAAGAATCTGTTTGAATTTGATTAAAAGGAGTGTTGTCCATGTGACTGAATGAGTAAGAATGAATTAAACAAGGGTATAACATTACTTGTTCTTTTCATGAAAACCTAATTATTTCCTAAACTAATGAATAGCTGCAACAATAAAAATGCACATGAGAAACTATTAGGCTTTTCTTATGTTTAAAAAAATTAAAAATATTTGCCTGAAAATACCCTACGATTTTATTATTATATATCCAATATACGATTATATATAATATTATTATATAATATTATTATTATATATTATTATAATATTATAGTAAATTAAAGTGATTATCTTCCAGATAAGACATTTGTTGCAGTCATTTATACTTTTTATCTAAAGGAATGATAAGTACAACTTGTCTTAGACATTCATATTTAAATGTATTTGTGAGTACTAAAACAAATACTTTATTAATGAGCTTAAACTTTGTCTCATTCTTGACCATTTTGATCTTATATTAGTTTAAAGAGTATCAATAAGTTATGTTTCTTTTCGAGACCAAAGCATAGAAATGATTCCACTAAGACACTTTGTTACTGCAAATGTAACCTCTCACTTGGACATTGAGTGGATTTTCTTTACATTTCTTACATTCTGGTGGCAGTGATTATTATGAGGATGCAAAAGCCCTAGCGTATAACCCTTAAGGGTTGTCAGATTGAATGGATGACGGAAAGGTTTTTAATAAGAACATGCTACTGGACATTTCAACCATTGCAACCACTGTCTTATTTAACCAGTGGACAAAACCGGTTTAGATAGGCATTTTCAACCAGCTTTGTTTAATAGGTACAGCTATTGGGGGAGCCGGAAATGGTTTCCTCAGGTGTTCTGTGTAGAAACAGTTTTTGTCCAGACCAAGACATTTTCTATTTTAGGCTAAATAGCCTTGTCACATGATCAGAAATCTCCCTGTCCCAACCTCTGTATCCCATCCCATGTCTATTGCTGTGCTGTTTGATGCCATTCATTACTTTAAATTCAGTCTTCTATTGTTTGACCTGATGTACATATTAATCCCTCAATAAAACACTAGCAACATGTGACCACTTCTGCTTTGTTTGTGATTGTTTTCTCTGTTAGTCCTGGTGTTTATTAATTTAATTAATCGTGTGCTATCTTTCTTTGTGATGGGTCCAGATTTGTAATTATGGTTAAAACATGCAGACAGGGACAAATTAATTTAGGCCAGCTAAGCAACACAACTGACTTGCACCATGTTATTTACAGCACTGCTATTTTCTTCTGACCACCAAACTATGATCAGTTCAAAAGTTGGGGTCACTTAGAAGTGTTCTTGTTTTATCCAATGACACGTTGTGTTTGCTAATCTAAGTTTATTATTTTAAAAAATCCTGGTGCAATGATGTTAGCATCGCTTAAACTTTTGGTACTGCTGATAAAAAAAGCAATACAACTGTCCTTCAGGCTAGTTGAGTACATGGAACATCAGCAATTTTGAGTTCGATTACAGGGTTAAAAATGACCAGCAACAAATAACTTTTTTCTGAAACTCATCAGTATATTAGTGTTCTGAGAAATGAAGGCAAGGAATGCAAAGAACAGAAACACTAGACAGTGTTTTGGAGAAAGTGTTACAACAGACTGAAATGAAATGATGCTGGAGGACTGCTTGATCTGTCATGCATGAGGGAGGCAATGTGATGGTCTGGGGGTGCTTTAGTGCCAGTAAAGTGGGAGATTTGTACAGGATATAGTGGATCTTGAAGAAAGGAGGCCATCATTCCATTTTCCACAAATAGACAACTAGAATGCCAAATGTTTGCAAGGCTGTAATTGCTGCCGAAAGCGAACATTGAAGGACTCAATTATTATGGAAACCAAAATACCCAACCAATACAGGGCTGAATTCAAA
Source organism: Novumbra hubbsi (assembly GCA_016801125.1). Classification (NCBI taxonomy): domain Eukaryota; kingdom Metazoa; phylum Chordata; class Actinopteri; order Esociformes; family Umbridae; genus Novumbra; species Novumbra hubbsi. Next base: position 6,214 of record JACXGK010001863.1, read on the forward strand.
TACATCGAAAGTTAAAGTAAACAACTAAAATCACAGGCTGTTCACAAATTTCATTGCAGCAACTTATGTGACTGAGTAGTGTGTATGGCAGTAACATGCCTGTATACATTCACAATGTCTGGGCATGCTCAGTAGGTGTCGGCGGATGGTGTCCCGATGATCTCCTCCCAGACCAGGATCAAGGCACCAGTGAGCCCTTGGATGTACCGATACATAACATCCCAGAGGTTCTCTACCGGTACTGCTGCTGCGTTGATGCCCTTCTACAGCCCTGTCCAGCTCTCCTTGTGTAAGCCATCTCCTGGTATCTCCTCCATACTCTTGAGACTTTCCTGGGAAACACTGCAAACCTTCTTGTGACGGCATGTATCCAGGAGCTGGACTGCCTGTGCAACCTGAATGGGCTGTAGGTACCACCTTATACTACCAGTAATGGAAAGGACACTAGCAAAACTAACAAAGAATCAGTCGGGAAGGATAAGGAGAGATTTTCTCTGAGCAATGCATATCTAAGTGCTGTTTAATCGTTTGGCTGTTGTGCTACAGTAGGTTGTTGACCCATTTTATTTTACTCCACCACGCCTTTGTTGTGGTGGCCTGAACTCACACATGTGGGCCTATTACTCCTAGTCCATGTGTGTGTTTCATTATGACAGTAATTTGAGGACCAGACTGATTTTATTGTGCTGAAATATTGGGTGGATACTTATTATAGAATATTCTGGAAAGCCTTTTGACCAAGTTATTTGCTTAATTTGTATATTTTTATAATATATTTACATTTGATTATTTGAATAGAAAATAACTTTGTCTTCACGCAAACCAAATAGTACTTCCATACACACGGTTTGTCCCGTGGTCTCAACATTCTGAAGCAACACTGTACCTATTTACTTCGCGATAAAAAGTTTTTATGATTTTCTGAATCTGTATCCACACTAATTAATCCCGCTCCGCCCACCTCCTAACTACACTCTTCATGGAGAAATACATGATGTAATCACGGGACCCAAAGCAGTGATGTCAGATCACCCCACTTTGTTTCCGAGTTCGCCATTGGTCGATTTCTCTGGTTCTACAGGCGGAGTCATCGCTACCGGCCATACAAACTTGAATCTTTGTCAGCCCACCCCTACTTGTGAGTGATTGGCTATTAAGGACAAGCCCACAATAAACAGACCCATGCTGTATATCTACAAATTGAAATGTACAAATACTATTTTCTCAACTATAAAACACAACTAACACGTCCCCTTAACAAATTGAAGACCTTGAACAAAACATATATTAAAAACCGTAACATCAACGTATTTCAAATTTTAGATTATTTTAACTAAATTACAATTTCAACTGAATTACAATTTAGATTCTTTGATACATATTAGTCATTTTAGAGAAACAAAAAAGCCCGAGTTAAGAGCGATGCCTCTTGTCATTATAGCCATGCCACATTAAAATGGCATGGACTGTATTTTGGTATTTTGTCTAGGAATTGGGCGTCACAACAAGCATGAGACTGAACGTGGAAGCCATAATTCCCAGGTTTCCTGCGATTGGCTAGATCAAGTGTCACTCCTTTTGAGCACCCCGAGGTTTGTGTAGTTCCATCATAACCACCTAAGCAATGTTGGTGAACCACACTGTTTAGCTTGACAAGTTTGCTTCTTGAGCATTAATATGAAGACAGAGACAGGCAATATTTGACAAATCAATAACAAGTTGGAGTTTATCTCACTGGTATTATTGCAAATGTAGCTAGCCATCCAGACATCGATTTAAGTGGAATAGCATTTTTTTGCCACACTGAGTTAACATCAGCGAAAGCTAGCCATAAAAAATGAACGACTTGTCTTTTGACGATCCGTCACTGGATAATCTGGATCCAACTCTATCTCTAAATGACCCCAGTGATATTGACACGGCTCTGCTCAACGACATTGATGGTAAGAAAACTAAGATTTACCTAGCTGGGTCTAGCCAAGCTTGCAACATGAACTTTCAAACTGACATCCAATACCGTACCACACCACACATGAAACTCGCTAAACTATGTTCACTGGCAGTTACATTATTGTAGTTTTTGTTTTAATAAATCTAGTCACTCACCCATTCACTTTACACGTTCTGTCATGTCAATAATTTGGGTAGTTAACCAGCTAGCTAACTTTTAGTGTATGACCTAAAATCAACATGACCATTTTAATTGTTCGTATTCTCCTGTTTTGTCAGAGAATCCCTCGCCAATAAACTACAATTGGTAAACCTTTACTGTCGTTTGGGGCTTGTCTTTTGTTACTACTATATTCATTTTAGCCCTGTAACTGAGTTTTGGGAAAGTTTGTATTTGATGTTTTCTGAGAATATTGGTAAGTTATCTGATGGTTTCAACTATGTGCTGCCTGCTAATGCCATGTGTGACGAACTGAAGCAAGTTACAAAGCGCGCCCCGCCCCTCCAAGTTGTCCTACTGACATAATGACAAGGTTACTATCGTGCGTTCCCTTTTGCCGGGTTCATGTAAAGTGAAATAGCACATTATAAAGAGCTAAATCATCTTTTGGCTATTTTATCTTTCAAGATTCACCATGTTTAGATGTTAAAACAGTTCAAATGTTGCAGTCTTATTTAATAATAATAATTTGAATAATATTATGACCTGTATTTTACCTAATTACTTCTAATTAAGTGTCTATACGATCAGGTTAATGTTGGTTATTCGTTTTTTTTGACGGTTCGCTAATATCAAATATTTCAGCAACATTTTCTCCTTAATGGGAGTCTGCTCTGACTGCTGCAGCAGCCCATCCCCAAAATTGACCGAGAGTAACCTGTATTGGAATTGCCCGCTAGTAACCCCTTCTCGTTGAAACCACAGACAAGCTTTCTTTCTGTCTTGGGGGTTGGTCCGCATAGCAAGTGTCTGAGGTGCTTTCTGATTGGTTGGTTGCGATCACCTCATACTAAACATTGGTTTACAAATCCCGGCTATACAGGCTGCTGTGTGCAGGAATTAGGCATACGTGTGTTCATGTAATTCTCTACCATGTTCACACGCATAACAAAGGCTATTTAACAATTACTCTAGCTTCATGCGTTGATTCGACCAACATCTATATGTTACACTATTAAAGGTTACCTATCAATCAAGCACAAAACACTCATTTCTAAATCAACATACTTTTAAACATACATTTCAACAGGAGTTATTATCTATAGTGTAGATTTATATTAGTATAGTTTTAACATTATATATTTTATTTGCACAGACACACAACCACCTCACTTAAGACACACACCCGCAAACAAACCCAATACTATCATGGTCAGTGCCGATCACAGAACCACGGTCAGGATGTGAATTGGGGTTATGCCAGACTCAAGGGGGACCATAAGTCTACATAAATATGCACGCTGCTTAGTTCGTTTGGCCATCATGGGCCAGCAGAGCAGTGTTCCTCCTCATTATTACATTTTATTATATGTTTTGTCGTCTTCATTCATTACACTGTGCATGTGCTTGTACATACCTCAGTACATGTATATGATTTAGACAGGTGCAGGGCTATGCCTCTCTTTGACTGTCATTCAAAGGTGGGGTCTTACCTGTCTTTGGCTAACCAGTCCTCTTCAATGGCCACATTCTGAGCCCTCTAGTTGGCTTAATTAAACATGTTGCACAAGCTAATAGCAAACACAGGTTTCTCCCCTTGAATCCTCAGGGATACCATGTTGTTTCATGTGATGTTTCTCCCGTGCCTGACCTCCAGTGACGACCCTGGGCCACAACGTTACTGCCAACACCATCTATATACACATATACTATTGTTCAAAAGTTTGGGTCACTTTCTGTTTATTAAAATAACATAAAATATCTCAGAAATACAGTGTATGTCAATGTTGTAAATGACTATTGTAGCTGGAAATTGGTGGTTGTTTTTAGTTCAATATCTTCAGCATATGTGAGTTCCATTACTGACTCAAAATGGCCAGCAAAAAATAACTTTCTTCTGAAACTCGTCAGTCAATTCTTGTTCTGAGAAGTGAAGACTATTCCAAGCGAGAAATTGCCAAGAATCTGAGGATCTTGTACAACGAGTACTCCGTTCTCAGAACAGCACAAACTGGCTCTAACCAGAATAAAAAGCAGAGTAGGAGGCCTCGATGCACAACTGAGCAATTGGAAAAATACATTAAGAGTGTATAGTTTGAAAAACAGTCTCACAGGTCCTCAACTGGCATCTTCATTAAATAGTATTTTTCTGATGTAGTTGCACAGTGCCAACTGTTCAATTCCAGATATTTTTTTATTTATTTTGTTACAAGAATTGTATAATAACGGTTAAACTGGAAGGAACGGATTGATTTGTATGTAATCCCTATGCATTATTAACTTAATATAAATGCTTAGTATGGGTGTTTGTATGTGTCAACTTACCATGCTTGAGGGACGATGTAGATCATAGGTTTTTTTCATTAACATGGAAGTCTTTCTTGCACTCTCTTGTTCATCCTAACTTACACTTCGTTGCTACACTCCGCATGAGTGTTTAAATCCTGTTCTGACTGTTATTAGAAATGTTCCGGCTGCAGGGGAGGGCTTCTGGGATTGATCCTGCCTCACCGTGGTTCCTCTGGACCCTGTTAGAATGGCTCTAGAGGCAGTCTGCTGGGGTCCCATAACTACACGGCTCAAAACAATTGAGAGGCATAAGCGATTGTGAATCAATGTCACCTGCTTTGGTGCAAATTAAAGTGACAACAGGTGCACTGGAGAGGCAACAGCAAGACAACCCCCCGTAAGGGAATGGTTTTGCAGGTGGCCACTGACAGTTGCTCCCTATCCCTCCTGACTGATTCTTCTCTAGTTTTGTGTTTTTCTAGTGTCCTTGCCACTACTGGTAGCATGAGGCGGTACTTGCAGCCCATTCAGGTTGCGCAGCCACAATGGCACATCCATACGTGCCACCGCAAGAAGGTTTGCCGTGTCTCCCCGAACAGTCTCAAGAGCATGGAGGAGATACGAGGAGACAGGCCATTATACGAGGAGAGCTGGACTGGGCCGTAGTCCCAGTCAACCCAGCGGCAGGAGCGGTTTTGGCTCCTTTGTGCAAGGAGGAACAGGAGGAGTACTGCCAGAGACCTACAAAATGACTTCTTGCTGGCTAGAAATGGTCAGAAACCGACTCCATGAGGGCCCAACGTCCTCTAGTGGGACCAGTGCTCACAGCCCAGCACCACACAGCTCTATTGGCATTCCCCAGAGAACACCAGAATAGGCACGTCTGCCACTGGCACCCTGTTCTCCACACAGATGATTGCAGGTTTCTCACTGTGCACGTGACAGACGTAAAAACGGGGACTCTGTGGTGAACGTTAAGCTGCCTGCAACATCATCCAGCATGACCGGTTTGGTGGTGGGTCAGTGTAGCTCTGGGGAGGCATATCCTTATAGGGTCACACAGACTCCACGTGCTAACCAACACTACCCTGACCGTTGTTAGGAACCAGGATGAAATCCCCAGACCCAGCGCCAGACCTTTTGCTGGTGCAGTGGGTTCTTCCTAGTGCAGGACAATGCGTGGCTTTCTGTGGTCAGAGTGTGATCTTTGGTTCAAGTTTGAATCCAGCCCTTAATCGGTTGGACACTTCTTTGACCCTTGTTGCTTCATTTACAAAATGCACTGTAAAAACGTAGATATTTAAATGTATTTCTTTTATCAAGACCCTATGCGTGATATTAGTGTTCCCTTTCATTTTGATCATTGTATATGACTGGGACTAGGAACTCAATTTGGTTTTTTTTCCCTTGTGTCCAGAAGCATTTTAGCACAGGGCAAATCAGGCTATGAAACACCTTTGCGCGGACGGTAATAATTGCTTATTGGGATTTTGTTTTTCAATGGGATCCATTGTGATGTCCGAAAAGTGTTTAGTGATACTTGGTTGCCATCGTGTGTCCCCTTCTCCCAAACATCCACCATAAACGGTCCTGTATTTGTGATCGTCTCCCACAGACATGCTGCAGCTCATCAACAACCAAGACATGGTGGAATTCAGCCAGGACATAGCGGGTCTCTTCGACCACACCCCGGATCTCCCCGGTCCCGGACCGACCCACTCCGCCCCCTCCCCCACCTCCACATCCTCGCCCTCCTCCACCCTGAGCAGCAGCCCTCACCTGGACGCTCTCCTGGGCCCTCCTATCAGCAGGAGTTCCACTCCCCCAGACAAGGCGTTCCACTCCTCCACATTCCAGCAGTCCCCCCTGGCCCCGGTCCCCATGTCCACCCCAGTCTCACTGCCTCCGCCCCCACCTGCGGCGAGCCTCCGGCAACCCAAGGTGGACCAGCCCCTGCCTCTCCTCACCCCCACGGCCGCTTTCCCCGTCCAGCTCCCCCCGACGGCCTCCTCCCCCCAGACGGTGTTCACCACAGCCCCCCAGGCCCTGTTCACCACGCCGCCCCCCCAGCAGCAGCCTCAGGCACATCCTCAGCAGATCAGGATTAACTACAGCCCCCAGAACGGCTACACAGGTGAGCTGGCCACCCTGCCTCCATTCCTTGGTTGAACGTGGTGAACATGCTAGCTATGCTAGGGCAGGTGGCCGCAGTCTAAAAAGCACCGCCAGGTGGTGGGAAGGGAACATGGCTGTGCCCTGGTGCACAAAGAACACATGGTGAAAGCACATGTTGTCACTGTAGACCAGCCAGGCATCCCGTTGTAACAGCCGAGACACTGCAGCACACGGCCAGGCTGCCTGGCTGAGGTCTAAGACAGGCCGACAGCCTGGAGCCTCTGTAGGTGTCCAAGATTTATTTATCTGTATCTCAAGCGGTGTTGGCAGAGAAAAGACATCACCGTTAGCAACCGCCCTCATCTTCTTAATGTGTGTTGTTGGCAAGACCACCTGTCTCACCTTACTAGTGACCAGGTCCACCACACGCCCATGTTGAGCAATGGGGCCTATTAACACACATTCAACAGACTCCATTACATCCAACTCAGGGTGGTATATAAAGATCTGGTAACTCAGTGTATGGTAGCATAATGCATGGTTGAATCGTTGCGCTCGCAGGGAATAGAGGAATATCCTTGAGGCTGGCAGCATTCTGATACATGGGATGGGATGCAGAGTGGTCAGCAAAGTCCAGAGCAGGGGGTTTCCAGAGCAGTGAGTGTCCAGAGCAGTGAGTGTCCAGAGCAGTGAGTGTCCAGAGCAGTGAGTGTCCAGAGCAGTGAGTGTCCAGAGCAGTGAGTGTCCAGAGCAGTGAGTGTCCAGAGCAGTGAGTGTCCCGAGCAGGCTGAGGCCGGTCCCGAGCAGGCTGAGGCCGGTCCCGAGCAGGCTGAGGCCGGTCCCGAGCAGGCTGAGGCCGGTCCCGAGCAGGCTGAGGCCGGTCCCGAGCAGGCTGAGGCCGGTCCAGAGCAGTGTGGCGAGTAGAGGTCGAAGATCAAACATTAAAAGTGACGCTGACAGTAAGGTAGTGCCTTAATGCATCATTTTGCCCTTATCACTTCATGATGTCATTTTAGAGGTCCAAAGTCATATACTAGTAAGCCACGTAATTATTAATGTGATCTTAGAGTTTTTGAACTTTGGCATTTGAGTTTGTCTACAGTTTATATGTTGTATCGTTTTTGCAATCCCTCTGCCAGTAGAAACACTTTTTTGGGGGGGGTCGTTGGTATACGCTGTAGCTAAAAGTAAACTTTTAGGTAGTTCCTTGCTGTTTTAGATTTAAAATTAATTAAAATTTGGTGCTTTATGAACTTGATTGCTTTTTCAGTTGCCAATCATCAAGGAGGCCCCAACCAGCCAATCGTCAGCTTGTCTTCGTCTCCTGGCATTCAGCCAATGACCATCCAGGCTCTGACTACCTCACCTCCTCTCCTGGCCACATCAGCAAGCCCCCCAGCTCAGACCCTCTCCACCCACCACGTTCAGCAAGTCCCAGTGAGTAGGGTCACCTGAGGAGTCAGAGATTGTGTTGGTCAGGTTGTGTTCTGTCGACAAAGTCCAGTTGTTTGTTGTTGTGGCGTGGAATGAATGATCTCATCAAGACTTCAGTCTAACCAATCCCTCCTTTACCGTTTCTTTCTCTCTCTCACTTTCTTACGCCTTTCAGGTGTTGCTTCAGCCCCAATTTATCAAGGCTGAATCTCTGCTGCTGACCACACTGAACCGTGATCCCTGTATGGTCACCACTGTGACCTCGCCCTGCATGACCTCCCTGGCCACCACCACGGCTCAGAGCGCCCACTCCCTGCAGGTAGGAACCACCAGCACAGTCCCAAGAAGGTTCAAATGGGCTTCTGAGGTTATTCTAACAACGTAATGGTCCCTGGTCAAAAGGAGGTTATTCTAACAACGTAATGGTCCCTGGTCAAAAGGAGGTTATTCTAACAACATAATGGTCCCTGGTCAAAAGGAGGTTATTCTAACAACGTAATGGTCCCTGGTCAAAAGGAGGTTATTCTAACAACGTAATGGTCCCTGGTCAAAAGGAGGTTATTCTAACAACGTAATGGTCCCTGGTCAAAAGGAGGTTATTCTAACAACGTAATGGTCCCTGGTCAAAGGAGGTTATTCTAACAACGTAAAGGTCCCTGGTCAAAGGGAGGTTATTCTAACAACGTAATGGTCCCTGGTCAAAGGGAGGTTATTCTAACAACGTAATGGTCCCTGGTCAAAGGGAGGTTATTCTAACAACGTAATGGTCCCTGGTCAAAATTAGGTAATTCTAACAACATAATGGTCCCTGGTCGAAAGGAGTTTATTCTAACAACATAATGGTCCTTGGTCGAAAGGAGTTTATTCTAACAACATAATGGTCCCTGGTCGAAAGGAGTTTATTCTAACAACATTATGGTCCCTGGTCGAAAGGAGTTTATTCTAACAACATTATGGTCCCTGGTCGAAAGGAGTTTATTCTAACAACATTATGGTCCCTGGTCGAAAGGAGTTTATTCTAACAACGTAATGGTCCCTGGTCGAAAGGAGTTTATTCTAACAACATATTAGTCCCAAAAGTAGTGCATTAGTAAATAGGGTGGCCTCAATAATTAATTGAATTATGAAACAAAACCCAAAATCATTTTATTCTTCCATCCTCTTCCCTCCCCTCTCTCCCCCCAGGCTCTGATGAGTGGGGGCACTATTCTGACCACCGTACCAGTGATGATGGACTCTGACAAGCTGCCCATCAACCGCATCACCATCAGCGGTAAGCCCATGTGCCTGCCCCCCAAAGGTGAGAAGCGCACGGCCCACAATGCTATCGAGAAGCGCTACCGCTCATCTATCAACGACAAGATCATTGAACTCAAAAACCTTGTGGCTGGGACTGAGGCCAAGGTATTCATATAAAAATACATATATTTTTTAAGTGCAATGTAAATGATTTGATTCACAACATTAAGCAGGAGATTCATGCAGAATTTTTACAGAGACATTTGCATTTTGGTGTTAGTGTTATATATATATGAAAGTTTATTCATTGTGCTCAAAGGCATTGTTCTATCAGGGGCTGTCAAATTTGTACTTACTTTGTTTTATGATTTTCCTTCTGCTAAGCAGCTCAACAAGTCAGCAATTTTGAAGAAGGCCATTGATTACATCCGCTACTTGCAGCAGTCTAACCAGAAACTGAAAGCTGAAAACATTGCCTTCAAGATGTCAGCTCAGAAGAACAGTACGTTTTTCTTCCCTCTGTCCCGGGTTCTGTTCCCTCTTTCAATACATTACGATTGTATATTACATTACTACTACATTACTATTGTATATTACATTACTACTACATTACTATTGTGGGGTTACCCCCCCCCCCTTCTGTCTCTCAATCTCTCTCCTCTGTCTCATCATCTCTGCCTCTTCAGAGTCTCTGAAAGACTTGGTCGCCATGGAGGTGGACGGTCCTCAGACGAACGTGAAGAGTGAGCTGCCCACGCCCCCGCCCTCTGACGTGGGCTCTCCCACCTCCTACAGCCACTGCAGCAGCGACTCCGAACCCGACAGCCCCATGGGGGAGGACAGCAAGGTAGCCCCCCCCCCATTCCCCATGACGAATGAAAGGCGCCACGCGGCCTCGACGTACTGAGGACCCGGGCGTGTGAGTGGTGTCTGGTGCTGACCCGCGCCCTTTAACCTTTCTGCTCCCAGCCGGCGGTGGGTCCGATGGACCCGGCGTCCCTGTCCACGGCGGGCAGCGCCGGCATGCTGGACCGCTCGCGCATGGCTCTGTGCACCTTCACCTTCCTCTTCCTCTCCCTCAACCCCCTGGCCGCGCTGCTGTGTGGAGGCACGAGCACCCCCGCCCAGCCGGGGACAGCCCCCCCCGCCGGCAGGACCATGCTGGCTCTGGAAAGCGCAGGTATGGAGGTGGAGGAGGGTGGTGGTGGTGGTGGAGCCTGGGGTGGGATGGGTCTATAACTGCTGTGTTTGAGTGTTTCCTGACCTCCTCCTCTAAACCTCCTCCTCTGTCCTCCTCCAAGCCGAGTCGTGGGGCTGGATGGACTGGATGCTGCCCACCCTGCTGGTGTGGTTGCTGAACGGCCTGCTGGTGGCCGGGGTTCTGATCCGGCTCCTGGTCTATGGAGAGCCGGTCACCAGGCCCCACTCGGGGTCCTCTGTGCTGTTCTGGAGGCACCGCAAGCAGGCTGACTTGGACCTGGCCCGGGTATGACTGACCCATTCCAACTGACACCCCTTTCCTATGTAGTTAGAACAAGTGTGTGTAAATATAGAATTATAATCATAATTATTCGCACGATTTGCTGCGCTTTATCAATGTTTTTTACATTTGGTAGAATCACTAAAATAAAGGGCCAATCCCAAAGTCCCTCCTAAGCCCTGAACCCTCACAGACTTAATTGACGTCACCTGGTGATTGAGCGCAAGATGCGACATGCTATAAATAGGAATGGGACGGCACTTTGGAATAGTTGTTAAATCAAATCTGATGAAAGGATTTTTTGGAATTGACGAACTCCACACAGTTGAGTAGTTCGTAAAGGTTCCTCAGCAATATGAACCAGTGAACCTGGTGTTTTTTCTAAACATGCTGAAGTCAGAAATGTTAGGATTGAATGGGAACATCCATTTATTGAGTTATTGAGTTACACTTTTACCACGTTTTAATAAAATTTTTCTTACGATTGAGTTTCGCACAATAAAATATTTGTTGTTAACTTAGCTTTTATTTTTTGGGTTAAAAAAATATTTCTGTTACGTTTTTATTTTCTTACGTTCAAGACATTTGTGCTCAATTTGTTGAATTCCATAGAGCTACAGTAAGTAACTGCAACGTGACAAAAATTGAAGAACAACTTTACTGAAGATCCAGTCAAACTATTTCTCTTTTCTGTAGCCAGGCTGCTGTAATTTCTAGATTTAATAGACGCTTTAAGAGTTCTAGACTCGGAATATAACTGTTTGCAATAGTGGGAGTATTCAGCATGAGCCATTAAACGTTGGACCCCAGGAGACCCCCATGTCTGTAGAGGGCAGTAGACACACAGAACAACAGGTTATCAGCAGGTGATGGCTGGCTTGACACATACAGCACCTCCCTCCCCCACAGGGAGACTTTGCCCAGGCCGGTCAGAACCTGTGGACCTGCCTCAAGGCCCTGGGGCGGCCCCTACCCACCTCCCAGCTGGACCTGGCATGTGCCGCCCTGTGGGCCCTGCTCCGCCTCTGCCTCCAGCGCCTGGGGGTGGGACGCTGGCTGGCTGTCCGGGCCGGGGGGCTCCGCTCCGGGGGGCTCCGAGAGGACGCGCGCAAGAGCAGCCGCGACGCCGCCCTGGTGTACCACCGCCTTCACCAGCTGCACATGACGGGTAGGTGAGCTGCACCGGGTCAGTACCAGGCGGCCCCTCCCACAGTACCAGGCGGCCCCTCCCACTGACGCCTGGCTGCCACGGGGACTCGGAAAGAAAGGTTGAATATGCCCAAGTAGATGTTGTCAGGGTTTTCCTTAAGAACTGCCAGTGGGGGGCTGTGTGTCTGGGTTTGCCAGTCAGAATGCACGACACCGGTCCAGATCTCTTTTCCGGTCCATAGATATCGTTCTCGATAATATCAGCGAAACGTGGCGGGAAATATTTTGACACGAATGTGATGTAAGAAACACAAGTAGATCATCCTCGTGTGAGAAGAACTGCCGCATGTTGTTATGGCGATAGTTGTTGCCCCCTCAACAGAGATGACAAGAAATGACTACGACTTAGAACCTCTGGCCTAGTTGGAGAGCCCAAGGCCGCATTGACCACAGAGCCTTAGGGAACCTTGTCCTCCCGCCCGGTGCTCTAAGGCGTGTCCGTTGTGATGGCTTAGGGAAGCTGGGCTCCAGCCACCTGTCTGCTGTGCACATGGCTCTGAGTGCCGTGAACCTGGCGGAGTGTTCCGGTTCCTGTCTTTCTGTGGCCGCGCTCGGGGAGGTCTACGTTTCCGCAGCCCTACGCGTCAAAGCCAGCCTACCCAGACTCCTTCACTTCACATCGGTAAGTCGCCTCCGCTGGGTGTCCGAATGGTGTCTCGGCGAGGGAGTTGAGAAGAGTGTGAGGCATCCATAGAAGAGGAGGGTGAACAGCATCACCCAAAGCTTCAGCACCCCTTCTGTCGGACTTCTCTCGGTCCCCGACGATACACCTCAGACAGACAAACGCGGCGTTGTTCTGAATTGGATCCGGATTCGGGGGCCGTGAGCTTAATGTGTCTGACATCTTTGCGGTAAAGCAAAGTGCCACACCGGGTTCTTCCTAAAGGCCAATACGACAGGCAACGTCCACAAGGCCCTGAACAGTCTGAGAGACGAGGCACCAATGGGCTTTCACACCATCATAAAGAACGTAACAGTGGACGTCCCCATCGAGATCTGTTAAGAAAGACTCCGGTCAGTCATAGAACCAACGGGCCCCTGTGGTTGTGGAATCTGGGGTCCACTTACTAAATATGAAAAACACTAAAGCTTCAACAGCGCTTCAGAGCAGAAATAAAACTCAGAATAGATGCGTTCTCATCAGCTCCAAGATGAATCCAGAGAACTTCCCCCTCAGACAGCCTCACATGAAGGTCAGAGAGCCCCGGCACAGGCCACGCCGCTCCACCCCCAAAGAATAATAGGAAGAATAAAGGGAAACCTATTATATGTAAAAGAATCCACCAAAATGTCAATGATCAAGTTGTAATGCCGTTTCTCTAAACAGAGAGAAGGTTGCAAAAACCTATCTGCCTTTTAAAAACAAGAACAGTGTTGAGCCTCCTGCCCAGATATGAAATGCTCCAACCTGAGCTAAAGACACGTGTGCTCATACAAGGATTACTGTATCGTATTTTAAACATGGCTATTCTTAAATTGTTACTGTGAAGTTACGTTTCGTCTGTGGCTAAGTACATATTCCACATTTTTTGAAATGTTATACTTGCTCTAGCAGATACATTTCCCAAGTCTATAAACTGCCCAAATTAAATATCAATGCAAATGTTCCGTATGTGTCTCGATTCGTTCCCATGTCACCCTCCAACCCCAGCGGGTGTTTCTGAGCAGCGCCCGCCAGGCCTGCCTGTCGTCCAGTGGCTGTGTCCCTCCAGCCATGCAGTGGCTCTGTCACCCCCTGGGCCACCGCTTCTTCGTGGACGGGGACTGGGCCTTCCGCAGCACCCCCAAGGAGAGCATCTACAGCCAGGCGGGAAACACAGGTCGGTGCTGCCGAGAGATCAATACACACCATCGCCCAATTGGAAAGGCTACATCTGTCACTGGAAAACGGGGTTATCTGCAAAGCTATATCGGCTATATATTCGGCGAGGGTTCTTTGGTCTCCGGTCATCTCATCTCGTCTCCCTCTGTGTGCCTCCACAGTGGACCCTCTGGCCCAGGTGACCCAGGCGTTCAGGGAGCACCTGCTGGAGAAGGCTCTGTACTGTGTGGCCCAACCCCAGGGGGATAAGACCCCTACTGATGGAGAGGGGTAGGTGCCGCACAGACACGTGGTGTTATCTGCTCCTCTGACTAAGTAGCCTACTATCAACGCCATGGAGAATTAATAATTCCAGCTG
>JACXGK010001863.1:29700-62502 GCA_016801125.1 Novumbra hubbsi
CCCAGAAGTGATCCAGGTCTGGTGGAGATACCCCAGAAGTGATCCAGGTCTGGTGGAGATACCCCAGAAGTGATCCAGGTCTGGTGGAGATACCCCAGAAGTGATCCAGGTCTGGTGGAGATACCCCAGAAGTGCATACAGGCACCTGTAGTTACCTAACCAAGTTGTTTAAAAGCACTCAAGTATACCTCTACTGGCAAATGTGATTCAATTATACCCATCCTGACGCTATCTACAATGCCTATTTGCTGGCTATTGCGCCATGCTTCTATTCCAAAGTCAACAGCCAGTCTGAAAACCTTGTTTGCATCCCAGAGGCATTGAACTTTCTCTTCTAATTCTCATCAATGAAGTGTGCACTGTAAAACCCGAATCCAGGGCAACAGATTGACTTTGGCACCTCATTGCTACAAGCCCTTGTCCCAACACTGAGTGCCATTGACCGTGGACGTGACGCTCAAGAAGGCTGTGCCCTATTTAATGTTTACAACATTATTATTTCCCAATGCCCAATTTGGATGTTTTGTTGTTGGAACACGCTTCGTAATTGTACTTCATAAATCCCATACTTTATAAATCACGAAATCACTTTAACAAACCCACCAGCTTCTGACTGATTTCTTGGAGGCAAATGGAAGGATAAAGGGAAGGAAGGAGGAAGGAAGGGAGATGGGAGGAGAGCACAGAGGTTTGTGGGAGAGGAAAGGGAGGAATGCGAGGTGGGTGGGGTTTTCATCTTGATTTTCCTCCCTGTGTTTCATTCTGCACGGGAGAGATGGAGGAGAGGACAGGGTTGTTGAATCCCTACTCACTCCCTTCCTCCATAAGCCCACCATTCATGTGTGCTTCAGCCATGTACACAAGTGTCCCGATCGCTGATGGAGCAAAAATGCTCAAGGGTGGTGGGGCTAATTAGACCCTCCGATGGTGTTCAACGATGCAGCCTCTGGTAGCAAAGTGGAATCCCATAACACACCACATTTTTCTGGAGCTCGTTTCACACAAAATAATGGTACCTAATAAGAGTACCTAATGATATTACATGTTGATTTGTTTATATCTGATTTTGAGTCTTGAGACACACAGAACAAGATGAATTCTAAATGAAACATTCAATTGTTCGTTATGTTTCCTTTTAAACAATAGGAAGGATTTCTGAACTAAAGGGGATTTGTTTATGCTTGTTTCATTCATTAAAAGTGGACCATGAATTGCGTTATTCAAGTCACCAGTGGGTCCCGAAGCGTTTATTAAACTAATAGCCACTTAATGGAAGTCGCCCTTGGAATTCTGTCCACAACACATGACCTTGGTGGGCACTTCAAGCCAGTGCGTTGAGGATAGGGGCCGGTTAGAGATATACTGGACATTGAATGTATTAATGCCCTTTTGAATGAAGATTTCCAGCACTGGACAGCGGCAATTGTCATCCTCTTTCCTCACCACAGATGATCCATTGAACGATTTGGGAACCGAGTGATCAACAGTCTTCAACAAGCATCCTTCCCAGTACAGGAGGAGGGGAGTAACTGACTGCTTATTGTCTCATCCACTTGTGGATGCTGGAATAGAGTGAAGGGGGAGAGTGTAGAAGGGGTGAGGGACAGGGTGTAGGGGGGGAGTAGGGAGGGATGGGAAGGATAGAGGGGGAGTTGGGGGTAGAGAGGGGAGGATTTGAGAGTAGAGAGGGGAGGAGGAACGGGCGGGATAGAGGGGGAGTAGGGAGTAGAGAGGGGAGGAGGGAAGGGAGGCGCAGAGGGGGAGTAGAGAGTAGAGAGGGGAGGAGAGGAGGGAGGCATAGAGGGGGCGTTGGGAGTAGAGAGAGAGTGAGTGACAGACTGCTGCTTCTTTTCAGGGCTGCTCCCTGCTGAATGTCAGAACCACCTCCCTCCACACCCACACACAAAAACACACACACATACACACACACACACACCCGCACACATACACACACACACCTCATCTCTCCCTGGCATCGTTGGCTTTTCCAAAGTGCAGTGTGGTAACACAACCACCAGAGGGCACAAACCAGAAGCAATCTGTGGTCTTGGAAGGGCAGGAGAAGTGGGCTACTACTGTTAAAGTACCACTAACGGCCAGAAACGTGTGTAGTTATAATGAGGATGAATGGTGCATTCAGAGAGCTAGCTAAAATGGATCATGCGTAGCATCACTTGTGCCACTGGTAGAACTAACCTGTGTGTGCTTTAGAATTAACAAATGTCATAGATGACGTAATGACGTAATTTGCATAGACGTGGGCTCTGTTCCAAATGGCACCATGTTACTTATGCAACGCACCGCTTTTGACCGGTGCCCTCTAGATGCTATGGCAGCACACGTACCCACTACCCAAAGCTGTGTTGCTGGGCATCGCATGTGAATGTCACGGATGGTAGATTAGAACATTTGGTGCTCACATGGATTTGAGATCATTTCTTTAAAGGGATGTTTTCATTGGAGCAGGAACAATTGGACGCTGAGGAAATCCTTCCCCTCTGACAACAATGCACACAAGCCAGACTGTAAGCAGTAATGTCATAGTGACCAGGCCAGTCCGTCTGGCCTGGTCACACTGGAACGTTGCTTTGTCTTCAACCAGTGCTAGTGACGGTAAGCTGTGATAGCGTTTCTAATTGCCTTGATAAGAATTGATCATGGTGTCATCAAGATCGTCGTGACGTTTTGAACACCCGTACCCAATAATTAGAAAACATGTTGGGCTCAATTGAATAGGAGCCATTAGCAGATTTGAGTGGAGTCTTACTAGGGATGCATTACCAGCCAGTACCGTTAGTTGAGCATTACATACAGATGTTCTGTCGTTTGTGTAGCCTGGAATTAATAAAATATTTTATTTTGCTGTCTATGTTTCAACAAATTAGTTCAGTTCAGTCATCCAAAAGGGATCTTTCTGTATATTTTTACAGCAATTGACATGCAGAATAAAGTCTGATAAATGAAAAAGTAAAAAATGAATTACAATAAAACAATAGGATGCATGGCAAACAATATAAATTATTGGAGCATATTGAACGCCTATTCTGGCGAATGCTCATTCGATCTAAAACAAGCTGCCAAATTTAAAGCAATCAACCAATGTGATTGCTGACTGATACATCAGTGCATCCTTAATTCTTACATTGGATGGCTTTTAAACCATGTTTCATTGAAAAATATCAACCTGAATGGGTTTTCATGACATCTTTCTACACACAACCCTAGAGGCTTCTTTGGCAACTTCTCTTGAATTGTTTTTATAAGAAGCAATCATACAGTATGAAAACTCGAATCATACTAGTACGAATCATATAAGATGGTTCTAAATTATTTTTTGACAAGCATAGTGCACTAAATAGAGAATAATGTACCAATAGAAGACAGTGCCTCTGCTTATTGCAGACCACTATATTTGAGCTTGAGTGTATTAGAGCATGTGTAAATTGGATCCTGAGCACCATATTAAAGACTTTGTGGGCTAGATCCTGAGCACCATATTAAATCCTGAGTAGTAAGATTTTGACCCTTATACTACAGATTGTTTCTAAAGAATGTAATCAGACTATATTAGGGCCTGTGTATATTAGTCTGACCACTATATTAGAGTCTGTGTATATTAGTCTGACCACTATATTAGAGCCTGTGTATATTAGTCTGACCACTATATTAGAGCCTGTGTATATTAGTCTGACCACTATATTAGAGCCTGTGTATATTAGTCTGACCACTATATTAGAGCCTGTGTATATTAGCCTGACCACTATATTTGAGCCTGTGTATATTAGTCTGACCACTGTATTAGAGCCTGTCTGTTTAGAGTTGGGAGGGACCTCCAGCCCTGAAGAACAATGTGTAAGCCGAATCAGTGTTAAGGTGTTGTTAACAGCGGTATTAGTGTTAGTCAATAGTGCTGAGTGCCAGGCAGAGCCAGATGGAGACACATGATAGGCTGTTGCCTGAAGAGATGCAGAGATATACAACCATGGTTCCAGAAATCCTCTGTCTCTGGGACTGTCTGACTCTGTTTCCCTTTGTCCCTCTGCGTGTGTTTATATCTATGAAGGTGTATCTGTCATGTGTGTCATGTCTTCTGTCTCTCTGTCAAATATGGAAATGAAATGTAAAACATTTTAAAATCACTTTCTTTCTTAACCCAAGGGGGGGACTGAGTGAAGGGTCTTTGTGAATAGGAATATCTCAGAGCTCAAGGTGTTTCTTTAGTCCCTTTCCATGTGTACAGAAACATTTCGTTTACCGGCTTACCTTGTGTTTCTGACATTTCAGTGAAAAGTTGTCCTCTTGGAACATGCAGCCTGAGAGAGAGAGAGACAAAAAACAAAAGCAAGAGAGGTAGAAAGAGAGATGATGAGACGAGGAGAGAGAAGGAGGGCGAACGGGGAATGAAAGGATGAGCGTGGCGGCAGCCACTCTGCAGGATTAAAGTGGCCCTTCAGCTCCTCCTCGCACAACCCCTGCAGACGCGTGAGGAGTTCTAATCCCACGGAACCTATTGATGCCATGAGGCTCTGCGATAGGAGGCCTTGCACAGACGGGTAGCTGACACGTACACACGTACATAGACATGCACACATGCACACACACACACACACACACACATATATATGTATATATACAGTCCCAAGGCATCCTAAGTAGATGGATGGAGCCACGGGGGTTGGCGGTCAATAATGCACACATTGCTCCTTCATCCGTCCCTTCATCCAGGGCTCTCACCTATCTCTTTGGCGCAGACGTAGTGGTATTTGTGGGGGCAGCCTTTCCAGCAGCAACCGATGGACGCCCCCACCCCCTGGCACTTGGCGCAGCTCTGGGGATCGGTCAGTCAGAGAGACAGACGACTCAGTGATTAAGCACACACTCGCTGTGGCCAACGTGTGCAGATCCTTACTAATGAGACACACCGCTTTTTTCCGTTTCATTTCAACGTCATGGAGAAACGTGATGGAGTTTTAATGGAGCAGTAGTGTCTGTGTGATGGTACAAAGACAAAGGAAGAGAAAGTGAAAGGCCTCACCATTTCCGCTGAGGTGCGAGCAGCCTCTTTCAGGCCGTACAGCCTCCCAGCCACCATGATGACCCCGTTGGTCCAAATAGCGCAGTTCTCGTGGGCCCAGTGTTCCTTGGCTTCCGCCTCCCCTTGTAGCCTCTGGAGCAGGCCTCCTGCTCCCCTGCCCCCCTCCCGACCACTGGCCTCCGCGGCCCTCCTCTCCTCCCGGAGCTGCTGCATCCTCCTGAACCTGTCCCGCAGGGTCACCCGGTGGGGACCCCGGCACTCCATCAGTGCCCTCTCTGCTCTCCGGGGGCGCCAGGGATGGGGATGTTGATGGAGACCCCCGCTGGGGGTGCTGCTGCTGCCCTCCGTTGGGGCTGTTTCCGTAATCCCTGCTCCCCCGCCTTCCCGTTCGGAGCTTGGGTCTTCTTGGCTTTTTGGGGTGCTGCTGATGAGGTCCTCCAAGCTACTTTTAGAGCTTGTTGTTTTCTCCTGACTATCTCTGTGTCTTTCAGACAGGATTTTGCGTGGGATGCTATCCTCTGGGTAGTAGGGCCCACATAAATCCCCCAGTTCCCGGTAGTTTGCTGGCTTTCCGCACAGGCAACATGTCAGACACCTGTCAGCTAAGGTTTTATTAACTAAAGGTCCCTGGAGCATAGCCGAGGAGCTTGATACCGCCTTGGCAGCCATGACTGGGTTTTTAATTTTGTTCTGGCTCTTTTTGCGGGGTTTATGTATTACCACCTTCAATTCTTCATTGGGTCTGTTGACGATTGTACATAGCGAAGCAAATTCTCGGGAGCTGTCGATACGCACGTATGGACAGAATGAATGTTTGATTTCGTTTTTGGGGCTTTTGTCAGATTTGGGGATTTTGGCTTTTTTCGTGGTCTTGTTCGTCACCTGTGTAAAAAAGGGGTCCAGCTCTTTCTCCTCAAACACTGCGTGACTATTCTTTTTGGATTTCTTCTTCTTTAGTCGGGGCTCCAATCCTGCAGCCTTCACAACTGCTTCAATCACTTCGATAGCGTCTTTGATTCCCTTTTTAGGCCCAGGTTTTCTGTGGATTTTCAGTGGTTTGTCGCCCAGCTGTTCATCTGGGGCTCTTCCTTTGCCTCTTTTTTTGGAGGAGGAAGAAGAGGGCTTTCTCCCTCTTTTAGAGGGAGGCGGCTGGATTCCTTCCATAGGTATTATCTGTGGGCTGTCTGTGATCTCTGCTGGTAGAACAGCTGTTGTTATTGTTGTGTCAATGGGTGGCTGTGCCTCTGTCTCTATCAGTTGGTCTCCTGTTTGTATTTCTACCTTGTCCTCAACCCCCACCTCCTCTGCGGGAGCCTGTCCACCTTTCCTTTTCTTCCTTCTCTGTTTCAGATGCATCTCGTGGTTGTTCTTGATGGCCCTCTGCTTCGCCAATCGCGGCGTGTTGATGATCAGGCTCCCTGTCTCCATGGCAACCACTGTGGTATCCGTACTCTCCACTACGGCCCATCTTCTCCTCTTGGTTCTGTTGGATTTGTTAGTGCTACTTGCTGCCGGCTCTCCCGCTGGGTTCAATTCCGGCTGCACCCCCTTCACTGTGTTCTGCTGCGCTCCTCCTAGCTGCTCTGTGTTCTGGACCCATGTAGAGCTCAGCATGTCCCCTGTCACCTCCTCCCCTGCCTCCTCAGGGGCACTCCCTGGCGCCACCATTTGGGTCTCACTCTCCTCCAGCGACACAGGCTTCGACATCACTTCCTCCACTGTCGCCACTGTGATCTCGGGTTGAGGTGTTGGGGGGTGTTTTTTGGAACTGGTTCCAGAGTTGATTTTCTGAACCATGGCTTCGTATTTCAGTCCTCTGCCTTTGCGTGGGGGAAGGTACTTGGTTTTGGTGGGACACTGAGGCGGGACACTGGGAATATCACTGACAACCTCACTGTCAGCCATTGCGGGAGGAGGGTTATCTTTGGTCAGAACAGTGGTCAGAGATGCCTTTACATGCTGGCCTCTCTTTAGCTTCCTTTTGGGTCCCTGTTCTCCCCTCTTTTTAGATTTGACTGAAGAGGACTGGTGGCACTGATCCACCTGGAGAGTTTCAGGCTGTGACTGTTGTGGTTTTGGCTTTGGTCCTCTCTTTTTTTTCACTGGAGGCTCCAGAGGCTCAGGACTGTGTTTTCTTTTGTGTGGAAGTACAGGTGCAATTCCATGAAGTACAGCAATGGTTGAGTCTGCCGTTTTTTCAGATGGAGGTACTGGTATACTGATGTCTGTTATACTGGTGTCTGTTTGGTTAGGAAATATAGAGAGGGCTTGCTCTAAGCTCATAGGTTCCTCAGATTTTGATACTGCATTGGGCTTTGTTATATCTGTCAAGGTCGGAATTAGGTTTTCCTCAGCTTGCTCCTTATCTTTCTCCTTTGTAAGCTTATCCTGGGGGGGCTTTCTAGATCTCAGGATCATGTTCTTTCTGTCCTTGCAAGGAGCTATCACTTCCTGGTTTTCATCGCCTTGATTACTGCTGACACTTAAGCATTTCCGGCCTGTTTCAGGATCCAATCCTATGATGGATTGGATGGGACCTTCCTGTTGTGTCAATTTGGACTTAGAGCCTGTCCCCTTGGGACGACCCCGGGGTGCTCCTTCAGTTAATTTTAGACCTAGTTTTGGTCCAGATTTTGGACCCGGTTTAGTCCCAGGATTTAATCCAGATTTTAGGCCTGCTTTTGGTCCTGGTTTTAAACCTGGTTTCAGACATGGTTTTGGGCCTGGCTTCAGGCCTGGTTTCAAACTTGGTTTCGGTCCTGGTTTTGGA
This sequence comes from Novumbra hubbsi, assembly GCA_016801125.1. Classification (NCBI taxonomy): domain Eukaryota; kingdom Metazoa; phylum Chordata; class Actinopteri; order Esociformes; family Umbridae; genus Novumbra; species Novumbra hubbsi. The sequence goes on from JACXGK010001863.1 coordinate 37,506, forward strand.
CTTGCCTTCGAAACAAGTTTTGGTACAGTTTTTATTCCAGGTTTAAGTCCTGGTTTAGGTTTTGGTGCAGGTTTCCTCCCCGGTTTCCGTCTCTCGGTAGAGTGGGCATCCTTAGGAGGTGTGTCTTGAATGTTGAATGAGCGGGTGCACATTCTGGAACGGGAGCCCTCCACCATCACTTTGGGCATCTCACTTATTGTGGTGATGAAGTCCTGGTGTGCGGCCATGTCCATCTGATCGGAAAACAAAACACTCTTGCTGGAGGGCATGCAGGGTTTCTGGGGTGGTGAAGGGACACACTCCCCTTCTTTTTCCAGATTCAGCTGTCGCCTCATCCCCACACCTGAGTGCATCAGTCTTCTTCTGCCTCGGGCGTGCTTTCGGCCAAATGTCCGTGGGTGTGCAGACGGGGCCATGGGTTCCAGCTTGGCTGAGGGGGTCACAGCGCTTGGGCAGTTGATTCCCGGCTCCATGTCCTCGTCGCCTTTCTTTGGCGAGGGCGGGGTGTCAGCCCAGGAGGGCGCTGTGTGCAATATGGACTTCCCTGGCAGCTGAGGAGAGTCGGGCTCCAGCAACTTGGCATCGCTGTGATCGATACGGTCCCTGGACTGAGCTGGAGCTGGAGGTGTGGCTTTTTCGTTCAGAGCTGTGAAAACTGGCATGACCGAGTGAGACTGGGGTGGAGTGTCACAAATGGCTGAACCCCGTTCTGACGTTTCCACCGCCGCCACTGAGCCCAGTTGTGATGTTTCGGTTTCTGTCTCAGCGGGATCCGAGTTGATTTGAGGCTCAGCACGACCGTGACCTTTCGTCCTGTGACAAAACTCTCCAGAAGGATCCTCCTGTGGACCGAATCTATTATTGATGACCTCCTCAGTCGATGGCAGGCTCGCACTCTCTCCTCTCGCTCTCTCCACAGCAGACAAGAAAGGAGATGCGGAGGGTTGTTGCCTCTCCTCCTCCTCCTCATATTCTTCATTGTCTCTCTTCTCTGAGGCCGGGAGCATCTTGTTCAACGTCTCGCCCCTCTGGGTTGGCGAGGTGTTCTCCGAGCTGTCCTCTTTCGCCGTTAAGTATTGTTCTTGGTCATGGTCACCTCTGGGAATGAAGGGGGATGTCTTCACTGAGCTCTCAGAATCGGTGGGAGATTCAGATTTGAAGACCTCAGATTTCATCCCTTGGCCCAGGAGTTCTTGCTTGCTACTGGAGTCTGAGAGGTCTGGGGACTTCACCCCCAAGTCCCCTTCGTCTTGCTCATATTTATTTTGTATCTCGTGGTACATGTTGTCATCATAGCAGTAACTCTTCCCCTCTGTCGCGTCTTTGTTGATCTTGCTATAGAGAGCCTGGCCTTTCTCATCTTCTTGCCATTTGTCCTGCTTCTCAGAAGCATCTGTGACATTATTGCTCCTTTTGCAGTCAGACTCACTGTCTATAATTTTTTTCATCGTCCTATCATCCTCGTCATCTGCCATTTTCTCTGTCCAGGCTGACTCTTCAAAATGTTCCTTCAGTGGCTCGCCCAGACGCTGAATGTCTGGAGGGGATTGGCTCTCCTGTTTCATGGGGCTGAGGACCGTTACACTCACAGGGGACCTCTCGTCACCCATGCTCTTCATTGGAGTGTTAGGAAGGTCTTGGCCCCCCTGTGACCTGGGGTCAGGGGTCAGGTTGCCCCTGGAAGCCACGCTTTGCATGCCGGACACGGAATCTCCGGACCGAGTGGACATGTCGTCCGGAGAGGTCATGGAACAGGATGAGGTTGTGTCCACGCCTAGGTGTGAGTTGTTCAGGGCCTGGGCGGGGCTCCTGCCTTGACCGCAATAGTAGTACCCCCTCTCCAGCTGTTCATCAGAACTACTAGAGTACCCCCCCTCCTGAATCTCCATGAGAAGGGGCTGTTGCTGGTTGGAGCTATATGGGTCCTGACCGGGTCCCACGGCCAGCTGGCCCTCTGGGCCTCCTGTCCCTGCCTTGAACTCCTCCCCCTTCTTCAAGGAGCCTCCTCCGCTGCTCCCGAGGCTACTGCTGCGCTTGCCCCCTTTCTTGTTGGCAACCAGGGCCTCGGAGAGCAGCAGCTGCTGCACGTTGTTGGAGATGTTCTCCACCTGGGAGGTGAGCGCATTCAGGCTCCACAGGCTGGGGTTGGCCAGCAGCTTCTCCGAGAAGCGCTCCTTCATAGAGGCCCCCTGCGTGTAGCTGTGCTGCTGGGTCAGCTGGGCCATGCTGGGCGACGGGGACGGGTGGGAGCGTGGCGGCAGCAGTAACCCCTGGTCTTGCAGGCCTGCGGAGGAAGTGGTGGACGAGGAAGTTGTCCCGGGGGTCATGGGCGGCTGGCCGTACTGGAAGCTCTCCGGATTGGTCATTAGAGGGGAGGGGGTCGAGCTGTAGGAAGGCGAGCGGCCTACGGAGCGCGCCGGTGAGTGGCTAGATGCGGGGCTGCAGGTCTGGTAGTACTGCTCGGGGGATCTGACAGACAGCTCAGACAGACAGTAGTTTTGCTGCGGTTGGCTGAAGTGTTGGTATTTCGGGTGGGCATCCTGGGACGTAGGCATGCCTTGTAGTGGAGGCTGGGGCTCATAGCCACCCCTGGATGGTGGCTGCTGGTAGCTGTAGTTGTTCTGTGGTGGCGGTCTGTACCCGCCTTGCTTCAGGCTGCCGTGACTGCCCATCTGCCTGGCGTACTGGGAGCCGGGAGGCATACTGTAGCCCTTGTAGCAGTGGGGTATGGAGCTGCACTTCTCCATGTAGGACGAGGAGGAGGGGGAAGGGGAGGGGGAATGCTGTGGGTAGTGCAGGTGACTCTGGGGGTACATCAGTGGGGACTGGGTTGGGTTTGTGGGGTGGGGTTGGTGGTGTGGGCTGGTGTAGACCGGAGCCGAGCCTTGGTGGGGCTGGTGACACTGACTCTGAGAGTGAGCCAGCATGTTCTGGTCCAGATACTGGGAGGAACCGGGGGGACCCGCCTCCAGCCTGCCCACCATCTCCTGCTCGTACTGGGCTAGTTGTGCTGGGTCATCCCACTTAGACTGCTGGAGGTGGCCCTCGCTCATATACTGTGCATTGTATCCCCCGGGGCCCATGTGATTGCTGTAGCCGCCTGCTTGCATATGCTGAGGAGGCGGAGGAGGAACTTTGCTCCCCCCTCTGTAGGGCTTCTTAGCCTGGGACGTTGAACCTCCGGCACTACCGCCCCCAGCCACAGCGCCACCATTGCCTTGAGGGTATCCCGGGTATGCCTGTTGGCTGTAACAGACCTTAGGTCCAGGTAGAGGTCCGGACCCTGGTCCCGCCGCGGGCATCCCTGTGGAAGTGGCCAGGGCTTGGGCCTCGTAGACCTGCCTGCTCTGTCCATGGTGGGGGTGCTGTCTGTAGCTCTCCAGGCGCGATAACTCATGAGGCTCCTGCTGGTAGCAGGGCTGGTTGCCGTGGAAACCGCTCCTCTCTCTACTGAACGACTGCATGGCTCAGCTATAGGAGGGGCAGGGGGAGGGAGGGGGTTGGGGGGGTGGGGGGTTCTGATGGAGAGAGATGGGAGCAGGAGTGGAGGGAGGGATGGGGAAGGAGGAAAGAACAAATCAGCGTGTTAGTACCACAGAACCTAGGTCTTCCATCTCTAGCTTCCTATCTCTAACCAGGAGGAATCAGAGACACAACATCAAATAACCATTTTCATTCATATTGTGTTCAGGGAACATGAAAAGTGACACACTAGGGCAACCAACTTGAAAAAGTGCAGGGGAGCAAGTTTTTTTCACTGAAGTCTACAGTTTATTGAACAGAAAAGTAGTGAAAGATATAATTTTAGCTGTAGAAAGAATGGGTCAGATTGAAACCCAAACACTGCTGCAGCGGTACATGCACACCCAGGCACTACTTTACTACCCTAGGCACTGGCTTTGATTTGGGGAATTAAACCTTTCCCAAAACATTTTCCTTAATCATTCAAAATGAGTGCCTATACTTAGACGTGTGATTCTTGTTGTTTAAACCTATTCCAAACCCTAGCCCTTAACCAGACCAAATAAATAGCTTAACCTAACAGTGAAAGTTTCTTCAACAGTTTGACTGAGGGCATACATTTTTTTTAACATTAAAATGCCCCAATATGTATCACTGTCCATAGACATTTATGCCTCCCTGGCTTATTGCATTTTGGTATCACACAACTACCATTTGTCTGTCTTCATCTTCATCTTTCCATCTTCATAGCTGAAGTACAGCTGAAGTACATCTCTAGCAACCATAGCACTCATTCCCCTGTCTGTCCTCTCTTAACGTTGCATCTCCTTCTCCAAGCTCTGAGGAGGGTGGGCTTGAGGAGGGGGGCTTTAGGAGGGGTGGCTTGAGGAGGGGGAACAAACAGTCACCTGAAGAGAGTTCAGTATGCTGGACTCCTCAGGTTCCGCCCCCCCCCCCCACGCTCCGCCCTCTGCCCGAGGGACGGTGGTGTGTTCCTCCAGACAGACAGCAGCATTTTTCATCTCTGCACCAAAACTGTCTGTGTGAGTGTTAGTGTTTGTGTGAGTGTGTGTACGTGTGAACATCCATGCGTGTATGCCTGTGTGTGTGTGTGTGTGTGTGCAGCTCTGAGCATAGTTACTCAAACAGGCACAAACAGCTTCCCAGGAGACTCATCCCCTGAAGCCCTCTCGGCCCCTCCGTGGCCTGGTACTGGTGCGGTGACGAGCTAGCTAGCTAAACAGTGACCCAATTCAGGGATTTAACAGAGACGGGGGACTGCCAGGCTGGACCGGTGTGCAGGAGTTGGTAACGGGGTGAGTAGATCCCGAAGTCTAACACAGGCAACCACCATCCATTTGTGGTGCGTAAACTGTGTCACCAAGGCGGAGTGACACCCGACAGTGTCCTTTGTTTCCGTGTATATTCAAAACAGTTGCACTGCAGGGACATAATGCTTTCTCTATGAACACAACCAGCGTTACATACAGCTGGAGAAGGTAAAGCTTGTGAAGGCCTCAGTCTGCTGTTATTTGCTACACTCAGGATCTAAAACACTAAGGTGCTAGCTACAGCAGAACGAAAGTAACCCTTTTCTGGAGTCTTCCTTTCTTGTCTTTTTCCTCTCTTCCGCTTCTTTCTCACTGCCTTGGTCTGCTGGGAATACTTTACTTCATGCATCCTGAGTCCCTCTCTCTCTCTTTCGCACTCATTCACACACTTACTTCATCCAATCTGTTCTTTATCTTTTCACTTCCATCATTCTGTTTCCATTTCTCTCTGTTCATCTCTATTTTCTGTACCTCTGATGGAATAGAATGAGAATGGAGTTGGGGAGTAAAAGAGGAAGGGAGAGGAGAGGCTGGAGAGATGAAGGGAAGACTTGGGTCTGGATATATATATGGAAATAATTAGCTTGGGAGGAGTGGAGAAGGAGGTTCAGGAGAGAAGGATACAAAGTCTAGTAGGAAGACCTGAGAGGAACTCAGTAATGGGGAGGTGGAGGAGAAAGGGGTGAGCTATGACTTCAGGAGGATGAAAATAAGAAGGAAATGCAGAGGGTGTTAAGTGTGGACTGTGATTACTTGCCAGGGTTCACGAGCTCCTGGGAAATGAATAAACTTCCCTCCTCTTCACAAGCCAAAGGGACACGGTACACAACGGCTGCTTCTCAACTGGTCCCCAATTCTCTCTATATGACACTACTCTTCTCAAAGGCATGTAGTAAGAAATAGGGAGCCATTTGGGATGCAGTCAATGTAACACACCCAGTGTTAATAACAAACTGGCATGGACCAAACATCTAATCTGACTGGTCTGTACCAAACATCTAATCTGGCTGGCCTGGACCAAACATCTAATCTGACTGTTTTGTACCAAACATCTAATCTGACTAGTGTGGTCACTGTCACAGAGTAAACTGTGTGATTTACTGACTTCCAGTACATTTTACCGTCTCAATTCGACAGGCGAGGTAGGCCTATAACAGCTTATGATATATTTGCAGGCCCCATGAAGGGTGCAGGTTGTAGAGTGGGAATGGCTGTGTACCTTTAATAGGCCCAACAGACCTTGTCTGATCCCATGCGTGCCTTTGTGTGTGTGTGTGTGTGTGTGTGTGTGAGCTCAAGGGAAGGAGGGAGGGAGAAGGAAACTGATTGTTTCCGCTGTATGGTTGATAATCCAAAGCGCTGCAAATTTTCTCTCTCCTCATCGTATCATCGTCACTGGCAGCTATAGATAGGATTTCTCATCGCTCTCCTCCTCTTGCACTTTTTTCTTCTCTCTTTCTGTCACAGATCTCTCGCTTTGACACTCTTTCAATCATCTCTGTCATACAGCTCCCCAGAACTTTTCTCTCTGTCTTTCGCTCGCTCGCTCGCTCATACACACACACACACAAACACACGCAAGCGCTCGCTAACCTTACCCTAACCTGAGAATGCCTAACCCCAAACCTAAAGCCAAACAAAATCATCTTTCAATATGATGAGAGAAATGTCCCTATGAGTCATTTTTGTTTACAGCAGATTTGTGTCCGTTACATATTTAGGTCCAAAAAACACTCCCACACCGACAAACATCCAGACTGTTAACCTTCAGAGTGGAAAGAACACAGCTTGCTACCTAGGGGAGTGAAGAGGACTCATCCAGCCTGCTATCTAGAGGAGGGAGATTAATCATCCAGCCTGCTATCTAAGGGAGAGAGAGGAATCATCCAACCTGCTTTATAGGGGAGTGGAGAGGAATCATCCAGCCTGCTTCATAGGGGGGCGGAAGAGGAATCTTCCAGCCTGCTTCATAGGGGGGTGGAGAGGAATCATCCAGCCTGCTTCATAGGGGGGTGGAGAGGAATCATCCAGCCTGCTATCTAGGGGAGGGAGAGGAATCATCCAGCCTGCTACCAAGTGGAGGGAGAGGAATCATCCAGCTTACTATCAAGTGGAGTGGGAAGCAATCATCCAGCTTGCTATCTAGGGAAGTGGAGAGAAATCATCCAGCCTGTTATCTAGGGGAGTGTAGAGGAATCATCCAACCTGCCACCTAGGCAATTGAGAGGGGAGAGGAAATGAAAATACCATATTTTAGGCCTGATGTTTGTTAGTGTCCTGTTACATCATGGCTGGAGGGTGAAGGTGAATGTCAGTCACACCGATTTCTGTCCAGACGGAGAGGTGGATGAGGGAGTAGGGAAGGGGGAGAATATCTATATTTTCTGACGCAGAAAAAAACCCAAAGTGACTTTCTTTAAATACAGTCAGGTTGTCAAACATTTATAACAAACAGATCCTTGCATATTATGAGTAGCTAGTCTGATTAAGCCTTTAAAGTTATTACCTAAACCTTAATTGCATAACAGAACAAAGTAGCTAGTAAAATCCTAGGAGGAAAACTATGGATAAACAGAACTCTGAAGGATGGCTGGTCTCTTCTGAATGTGCCCAATAGAGATTAGAAGAGTACATGGCCCTAAGACTACATTGTTTATTAATGTATTTATAGATGACCAGCAGGTCAATGAGAAAAAGATCCAATCATACAAACCAAGTGTGAGAAATCAAGGAAATACCATTGAGATTCAATTCTGTACATGTCTGGTACCTGGTTTGACTTTATTGAAAACAAAGAAAGTCTCCTACTCAAACAACATTCATCCCTTTCAGGTAACATCTTGTCAATGGTGATATGTAAATCAAGGCAGCAGTGGGCAAATCAGTCCCAGCTGGGGGAGCACATTATCATATTGCAATATTATTTATGAGGAAAAGCCCTCAGGTAAGACTAGAAGCACTCACAGCAAGAGTTAAACAGCAGTTATCACCTCCCCCCCACTGCTTTTATAACACATTTGTCCCTTTTCCGATTTCAATTGGAGTTGAATATAGCCTTGATAATGGTTCTGGAGCAGCTAAGAAATCGTCCTGTCCAGTTTCATTAGCTCTGCTGGACCTGCCTGTTTCTATGTGATCTCCCTGTGAGAGGTGCGACTGGCGATCTGTGATGGCTCATCTGCATTCACAGACATGACCGTTTATTTCCTCAGTGATGAAGATGGCTGTCTGGAAATAGACACAGCAGAATAGGGCCCCCTGCTGAGTACTGCATGTGTACACAGAAGATACACACACACACACAAACATACACCATCTGCTTACACACACACAGCCAATAGCACACAGGCACACGCTATTCTACACACACATGAAACACAAATACACACTGTACAAATCTCAGCATGAAAGACAGATTGAACACAGAGAATGTGAAAGAGAGAGATAGAGAGAGGAATGTGTCTAACTCCACATGTGGTTATCAGTTTGGAGGTTTAGGTTTTGAATTCCGATTTGGCCATGAAAGCTGGATAAAGATGTTATCCTATGTTGTGGAATGGGTTTCCTGGCAGCCCTGTCTGGAAATGGGAACAGGAGATTGGATGGCCAGTGGCTGGATTTTGGTTGTGCGTTTTGGCAAGTTCTCACTGGCCATCTCAATCTTTCTGGTTGATTGACAACCACGCAGCAGCCAATGACCTTTCCCTAAGATCAAGCCCCACACCGGGAAGCGACTCCACGTTCCATTGTTACCTTGGCAACCGGGGAACTACACACAGAGCTACGCAAAGCAGAAGCATGAAACAAAAGTGGCATGAAAACACACATGCAACAAGTACATGCAACAAAACAAACCCCCTCTTATGTCAGCAGGAAGCTGTCTGGTAGCGTTGCCCAGCAAACGTCTTTGAGGCAAAGGGCACAGGGCATTCCTACCTGCTATTGGCTAATTATGATAGATGGAGTGGAGGAGTGTGAGTGCTCTTCTACATCAGCCCCCACTTGTCACTGTAACTGGTCATGGATCTCTAATAGGCATTGCACTTGTAGTAACGTAAAAACAGGACAATCCTCAAACATCTGCATCCGTAGACATGAATGGACACAATAGGCATCAACGAGCACATCAGCCATGTTGTGCAAACCTCCGGAAATAAATATTTTTGTCCAGGATTACGTGTCTAAGACCATGCTTCTGGTGTTCCAAGGTCATTAGCAGCAACAAAAAAATTTGAAAAGCATGAAAAACACTTTTATTATGTTTTAAAATCATTTGTACTTTTCTCTTTATTTTCTCTGACTTTTCTGCCTGTCCCCATCTGACTAGCGGTCACCTATAGTGGGACACTGCAGAACTGGGTCTTTGAAGGACAAAAAGCTGGGTTCCTTGACATGGTAAAGCCAGAATGAGTTGAGTGGAGAGAGAGGGCAGGGAGTATGTACGTGTGCTGTCCTGCCTCCTAATAATCAAGCTGAGGACACTCTCTCTCTCCCTTACACCCTCCTCTATCTCAAACACCACGCAGTTTTTGCTGACCTCAAGCGAACCCATTGACTTTGAACTCAGTTAGGCTTGCTAAAACAAATGGTGTAAATAACCTATTTTATCTTGTGGTGATGTGTGCTTGTTATTTTCACGTAGAGTTATTTTTTTTGTGGACTCGTTAAAAGAAGAAGATTACAACCATGCAATCACATTAAAAACTCTTTTACATAATTTTCTTCCTTTCACTCATTTCCTTCCTGCGCCTCAAGGGTCAACAGGAGGATTGTTGGCTTTACACAAATTACTACATTAGTACAGCAGCAAAATATTTGTACTACTGATTGATCATCAAATCCTCTGCCAGAGTTGGTGTTTGTCTCCAGGAGTGTTTGTTTCAGAGAGAGATTCAAGAGAGTAAACTGCATGGAGAGACAGTATATTTAGAAAAAAAATGCTTAAAAAATAGGTAGAAGGCCGGCTTGAAGCACTTGAAGTGGTGGTACGAAATTGCTATCGTTAACCTGGACTCCACAGCTACCTTACCCTCAAAAACCCTCGAAATCTTTTACGTCTAAACCAAACTCCAACCTTAATTTCAAACCCCGACTTTAGCCCTTTCCCCCGGTTTGATGTTTCAACCAGGGAGTGAACAGTGGGTGCTGGTGTACGGAAGGAGCGCAAGGACAAAAAGCTTCTGAGAGTTAGTAAGTTAGCAGGGCGGAGCTCAGCGTGGCGCTGCATGGGTGATGCGTGTCTGTGTATGTGTGGCACAGGTTGTACCTGAGGGTGAGCACTGCTGGAGGGGAGGGGACTCTGTGATTTGAGCCGGCCTCCTCTGTGAGACCCTGCTGAGTGGAGACATCTACAGAGACCCACAGACCGCACACACACGCACACACCGACACACCTAACTTGCAGTTTTTCTGATTTGCTAAACCACGAAACCCTGGTTCTCTGAACCAAATTCTCAGTGGCCTAAACCTGATTGTCAAAGCAGTCACTCTATTGACAAAACCTTAAACAAGGTAGTTTCAGGTAGTTTGCAAAAATCTAAACATGGTATCATTGACTAAATCCCATTTCACACTGTGATGCACTTGTGTTGTAAAATGGCAAACACAAGTGGCAAAAGTTAAACCCAACTACTACACGGTTGTCATCGTTTACACACAATGACTCAAAGTAGTTCACACTTGTTTCGAGTGATGTGATCAAACCAATCGTACGGAATATAACTCAGTTCAGAATACACAGATGGCACAGGAGGAAGTTCAGAGGTGATGGACGACGAGGAAGAGTACGTGTCAGAGATGGTGGACATGGAGGATGAGTATGGTCATCCACCAGTATGTGTCAGAGGTGGTGGATGAAGAGGAAGATTGTGTCAGAGGTGCTGACCATGAGGAAGAGTCCCCTGGGCAGACCCAACACAGACATGCTAATGCAGAATTAATCTCTCATTGACTTAGATTTTTCAGTTCAACATTTTTCAGTTTACCGTTTTTTTGAATGACTAGAATTTGTTCTCTGAACCAAATTCTCAGGGGCATAACTAATTTGTCGAATCAGTCACACTTTTGGCAAAACCTTAAACAAATTCACTTAGTTAGAAACCATTTGCAAATTGCATTCACTCACACTGCAAAACTCCAAACACATTCTCACTCTCTAAATCACATTTCACGCTGTGATGCACTTTTGTAAAATGGTAAACATAAGTGACTAAAGTGAAACACAGTTGTGTTTCACTTTAGTCACTTATGTTTACACAGTTGTACTTAATCAAAGTCAATGAGAGATTCATTCTTCCTGTTCTGCCTCTGACCTGTGCCACCTGTGTACTCAGAATGGAGTTATATTCTGTACAATTGGTTTGATCACAACACTCGAAACAACTATTTGGAGTCATAGTCAGTGTAAACAATGACAACTGTGTTCTAGTTGTGTTTCACTTTTGACACTTTACCAGTGTGAAATCACAGTGTGAAATGTGATTTAGTCAGTCAATTTTTGTTTTGAAAACAGAGTGAATGCACTTGGAAATGGTGTCAATGTCAGGAACGAGGAAGGACTGGCAGGTGTCAGGCAGGGAACCCAAACGCAGAGCAGTGGCCCAACAAAAAGACAGGGGGGAAATAATACTGAAGGCAGGGGATGGCCACAAACACACTAGGGACGCCGAGTAGCCAATTGACAAAACAAACAAACAACAAACTTGACGGAACTGCGGAAGCAGACAGACTAATCACAAATGATAATGTTCAGAACTGTACCTAAACAGGTAATGGGGCACAAAAAAACTTGAAGAACAGCATTGACCTGTCAAACTAAATGGGTACGTCAGAGGTTTAAATAGAGAGGCTGATGACAGATTACCGGCAGGTGTGTGCAATGGATAGGTGGGTGAGTATATGGGAAATGGCATGCGTAAGTCTGGGGTGAGTTCAAGGGCACAAACAGGGGAAAAGAGGAAAATCCGGCCGGACTAGCCCGGGGCCGTGACAGTCAAACTATCAGAATGTGTTTAAGGTTTTGCCAAAAGACTGAGTGATTCGACAAACTGGTTTAGGCCCCTGAGAATTTGGTTTAAAGAATGGGGTTTAGTGTTTTAGCAATTCAGAAAAACTAGATTATGTACTATATTATAAGATTTGGTTCTGTGTTTAATATTTCTGTGTTTAACGTTTTAAGGAAATAGGAAAAAAGGTTTCAAGAAATGTGTTTTAGCAATTATGAAAAACTGTAAGATTGACTACTCTGTAGTGAATGTAATAAAGACTATTCAAATGAACTAATCTAAACCCCCAAACTCCACATTTACCCAAAACCTAATCCACAAACATAACACTAACTCCCCAAATGTTTATATATTCCCTTCAGCCAAAAGTGCTTTTTTCTTTGTGTGGACAGGCAAAATGTTCCCAGAAGATCCTTGATCCTCGCAAACAGATACATGCATCCACACTTTATCACACATTACACATACATGCATCCACTCTCTCACATACAAAACACACATACATCCACGCTCTCACACACAAAACACACACACCAACAAATGCCAACAGACACACCCACAAGTAAACACTTACACCTTCCTTGTCATCATCTAGTGGGGCGGTGGAGAATGTGGAGTGTGATGAAAGGTATTGGCACCTTGCATTTTATTTAAATGGTGCACAATATCTTTTAGTGTTTCTTTGGCAATACTCAGAATCCTAATAATAAGTGTTACCTATGTATTGACCTTGGTCATATTTCTTGCACATTCTAGAAGCAGTTTGGAATAAGTACATTTCAAAACATGATTCCCTTCGGGACTGAACTCATCTGTAGTGAGTCGCAGCTGCCAAAATGCCTCATTCAACATGTTGGAATAGAGAAACCCACTCCATTTCCTGCATGTTCTCACTTGTGTACTACAGCGAAAAGAAAGAAATCCAGAGAAGTGTCTGAAGAGGTCAGACAAGAATGTAGCAAACAATGAACAATCTTAAGGTGACATGTCCATCTCCAGAGACCTTGATGTTCCTGTTTCCGCCAAACGCAATGTTATCAAGATTTTTTAAGGCCCAGGTCTCTGTAGCCAACCTCCTTAGATGTGGCCGCAAGAGACAACCTGATGGGAAAAACACCTGGATCAGCTGCCACACAGATTTAAGCTACCCTTCAGACACAAGATCTGACAATTTCAACAATCACCATCCGTTGCCAACTCAGTGAAAAGAGGGTTGTATGATAGAAGACCCACGGCTGAGAGATACACGTAAGAAAGTCTGACTGCGATGTGCCAAAACATACCTGAACCTACCACAATCCTTCTGGAACAATCTACTGTTGACAGATGAGATCAAATCACAACAGTGATTTTTTTTGGTTAAGTGCCACAGATTTAAGAAAACAAATTTAAGCCTTCAAAGAAAAGAACAGCTTCCCCACTGTCAAACGTGGAGGATGTTCAGTGATGTTTTTGAGCTGACTCTGGCAAATGTGTACATGGTATCATGAAATCAGGAGAATACCAAGGCATTACAGAGCACAGTGTTGAATCCCATGTCATAAAGCTGGGTCTTCCAGCAGGACAACGACCCCCAAACACAATTAAACAATCCATGAATGGGTCAAGAAAAATGCTGGACTATTCTCAATTAGTCCAGATCTAATTCCCATTCACAGCAAGATATACGAAAGCAGTTGTTAGGTACCCTTGAAATCTAACAGACCTGGAGCAGTTTGCACCACATGAGAATCCCAACTGCTAGTACAGAGGTGCAGGAAGCTCATCAATGGCGATTGGAAGCTACTGATTGCAGTTTTGTTGCCCAAAAAAACAGCAAATAATGAGTATGAGTTGTCAATTTTGTCAATACCATTTCTGATTTTTTTTTCTGATTTAAAGAATTGAATTAGGTTCTGAATAAAAAAAGGTTCTCTGATATTAAGAGCTAAATAAAGAGGAAACCAATAACTTTGATCGACTCAACAGTCTACGTGAGTTCTTTGAAGAAAGTCCAAGGTTGTTCATACATTTGGCTATGACTATATGTACGTGTGTGTTAGTGTCTGAATGTCAATGTGTGTTTGTTCGTGCATATACACTGTATCTATGCATATGGGTTTGTATGTGAGAAAGTGTTTGCTCATGCATATATACTGTGTGTGTGTGTGAGCCCTTGCAGAGCTGTACTGGTTCGGTCCGTAGTGGCCAGGTTGGAACATCAGCATATTCAGGTGTTCGTTCCATAGCAAAGCCCCCAGGCTTCCCAGAAGGTGCCCTTGATATCCTGCTCTCCTTACCTCTTTCTTCCTCCTCCCTCCCTCTCCTCTCTCTCTCGCTCCCCCTCCCTCTTTCTCGCTCTCTCTACCTCCCACCCTCTTTCTTCTCCCTTTGCTCCCCTCTCCCCTCCCTCTCCCCCTCTAATGTTCTATTCATGTCAGCTCAGCTCTCCTAGCTTATCAACAGCACCACTGTTACCTGAGGAACAGACAGGGGAATTTGGCCAAAGGAAAGCCATCTATACTCATTGTGCCTCCCAAATGGCACCCTATGTATTGCACTACTTATGACCAGGAAAAAAGTAGTGTACTGTGTATGGAATAGGTTGCCGTTTGGAATTCAGCCTCAGACGGGCTGACACTAAAAGCTTTTTCAGTCACTGATACACTGATAGTATATGAAACTAGAGCATAGTCAGTATGGGGAGAGAAGAGAGAGAGAGCTACTGACACTTATGTGAAGGGAAGAGAAGGGAAAGAGAGAGTAAGGGAGAGGAAAGATAAAGGAAGGGAGAGGAAATATAGAGTAAAGAAGGGGAAAGAGAGAGTAAGGGAGGAGAAAGATAAAGTAAGGGAGGGGAAAGACAGAGTAAGGGAGGAGAAAGGGAAAGTAAGAGGGGGAAAGAGAGAGTAAGGGAGGAGAAAGAGAGAGTAAGGGAGGGAAAGAGATGAAGGGAGGAGACTGAGATCAAAGTGCCTGAGAAGAGAGACAGAAAACCGATGGGTATTGAGATGTAATTCTTCATCTAGTGAAATAGGGGACTAGGGCTTAGTGTCATTATCTCAACCCCATTCCAGACCTACTACAGCCACACTGTGTCTGTGTAACTGTTGATGCTAACACTAATGCTAACACTAAAGCTAATGCCAACACAAATGCGTAGACAAATGCTAACACTAATGCTAACACTGAAGCTAACGCCAACACTAATGCGTAGAGAGATGCTAACACTTAGCTAACACTAAAGCTAGCCTTCAAGGTAGAAAAACCCTACAGTGTTCTCCATCAAGCACAGTGAAGACAAAGTGTGATAGGTGAACAGAGGATGAAAAGATAAGAATGGATTGACAGGAAGAGTGGGAAGAGATGTTTGGGCCGTGTCTGAAATGAGAAGGAAAAAGAGGGGAAGATGGCCAAAAATAGAAAGATTATACGCAGAGAAGGAACGATGCAAGAAGCTTCTCCGATGGGGGGAAAGTCTAAATTAAGGAGAGAGGAACCGAAAGCAGGTAGAAAAAGGAATGAAAGAGAACAGAAATGGAGGGAGGGATCAAACGACTGTATCTAAGATGAAGGGAAAGAGGGAAAGAGCAGGAGAGGAAGATACGGGATACGCCATAAGGAGGAGTCTCAGGTGGACGTGCTTCGAGACTCGTTGGGTGACAACTTCTGTCAGTCACCAAGTGTTTCCCTGACGCTCCGGGAGTTAAACACGATGGGTGATGAGGACAGAAGAGAAAGAAGCTGTGCACTCATTCCTTCTTCGTTTCCCTCCTCTTCTACCCCTCCCGTCCTGTATGTCTGCAGCCCTCCAGACTGCGTGCGGTGTAGTGTGTAGGGCTAAGCGCGCAGGCGTGTGTGTGTGGACAGGGACGGAGGGGTGTGAATGTGGCCGTGGAACTCTGCCAAGCCCAGCGGAGGGGCGGGGGAGTCGCTGGTCTTTGTTCTTTGTTGATGAAAAGAGGAATTGGATCCCACTCTCTCTTTTATCTCTTTCCCACTGTCTCTCTCATCCTGTCTCTCTGTTTCCATCGTCCTCTCTCATCCTGTCTCCCTGTTTCTATCGTCCTCTATCTTCCTGTCTCTCTGTTTCCATCGTCCTTTCTCATCCTGTCTCTCTGTCTCCATCGTCCTCTCTCTTTTTGTCTCTCTTCCTGTCTCTCTGTTTCCATCATCCTCTCTCATTCTATCTCCCTGTTTGCATTGTCCTCTCTCATTCGGTCTCTCTGTTTCCATCGTCCTCTCTCAACCTGTCTCTCTGTTTCCATCGTCCTCTCTCATCCTGTCTATGTTTCCATCGTCCTCTCTCTTCCTGTCTCTCTGTTTCCATCGTCCTCTCTCTTCCTGTCTCTCGCTAACCCCCCCCCCCCCATAAGGCCCAGATGACTCTGTTCTACCTAATTAAACCTTAATCGCCAATAGTGCACAAATGACCTGCCATACAATCGAGTGTCTTGGATAGAGGAGTGGATATGGACGGACGAATAGAGGGATGAAGAGATGGAGGGGTGGATTGAAGGTCACTCTCCCCTGGCAAAGAAAATGCCTCCTCTCTCCATCCTTTTCCCCTTCTCTCCTTCTCTCCGGTCCCTCTAATGTGTCTCTGCGGGTGTAGAGGACACAGGAGCTGCTGTATAGTTGTCTGTAACTGGAGCACTCATCTGAAGCCTCTGTCTCAGCCAGTAAATGTCATCCTCACCTGGTTGTAAGATCACACACACGCTCACACGCGCACGATATCACGCACACACGCATCAACACACACAGATGCCAAGTTCATGCACATCTATCTCCCTGGCTTGGCCTGCATCCCACAGTGCTCACACACTCACACACTCACAGCCCTTTCTAGGACAATACTTTCAGCCATTTTGTGCCACGCAGAAGAGTGTGTTTCTACGGAGATGTGGTGTGTGTGTATGTGTGTGAGTGCGTGTGACCAATCAAGCTGATCTAATGATTATCACCTTTAATCATCTCCAGTTCTGTGTGTTTGTGTGTGTGTGTGTGGCCACTTCATGAAGGTGAGTCATAGAGAGGATATATCTCTGTCTGTTGCCACAGAGATGGAGGCTCTATGTTTCCATTAGGCTCTACTGTCTGCTAGCTTGAACTAGTCAGGACAGAGACGAACAACACAATGTAAGCAAGAAATACACAAGCAACAAATTGGAAATATATGGGGCACACACAGCCAACAAGGAAGGGAAGGATATTGGTGTAACACAGAACCAACAGGGAAAGGATATCTGATGTACACACAGAACAAACAGGGGTAGTATATTGGTGGTATACATAGAACCAACTGGGGAAAGATATAGATGGAACACACAGAACCAACAGGGAAAGGATATCAATGATCCACACAGAAGCAAAAAAGGGAAGAATATTGATGGTACACACGAAACCGCCAATGGAAGGATATCAATTGTACACATAGCACCAACAGGGGAAGAACATCGGTGGTACACATATAGCCGACTTGGGAAGAATACTGGCGGTACGCACAGAGCCATCTGGGCAGAATATGGGTGACGACATGGCTATGTTTGTTTGAATACAGTGTGACACAGTGGAGGTATGGCTACATCTAACTGCTGAGTCCATGTGAGGTTAGGGGGCGTGTCCAGACCCTGCAGCCGGAGGGAAGCCCATTATGTGGAGCAAGTGCAGTCAGTGGGTGTGACCTTCTATGGGAGGCCTTTGGAGGAAATTAGGCTTATACATGCCCTTTGTGCATAGCCCATAGTGTGACAGAGGCCCTGGTGTGTGTCCCTCAGACCCCCAAGGCTGCAGCCTTGACACCATCCATCTCTCTGTCTTAATGTGTCACTGACTTTCCTTGACAGAGAGAGGGAGAGCAAGTACAAGAAAACCAGCAAGCGTAGAATGAGAAAACCAAGAGAATGAGTAAATGGGGGAAAGAGAGAATAGAGAGAGAGAAGGAGAAAAGAGAGAATAGGAAGAGAGTAAGAGAAAACAGGACAGGAGAGAGGAGAAAATAGAGAATAGGGAAAGAAAGGGAGAAAAGAGAGAATAGGGAGAGAGGAGAGACAGAATGCTATGGCAATGATTGTGGCTGCTATGAAACAGTGATAAACCACAACTGTTTTAAACCTCCATTCTTTCTAGTTCTCCTTATACCACTTGGCCTCAGGGTCTTAAAGAAATTATGAATCGCGCCACACTGAACTTGTCCAGTAAGAACACAGCTTTTGTTACAGATGCTGTACTTTCATTTGATCACAATGTTACAGACATTTTGTAGAAACATAATTTGGAAATAAACTGCGGGGTATTCAAGGTAAACAAAACTTTCCAATTAATACTTGAATTGCCCTAATCCACATGATGATTCAAATATCCTTTTGCTGCAGGATAATATTCCTGCTTTGAGAAACTGGGTCAAATTAAGACATGGCTGTATGGGTTGTGAACTGTGATACAACCTTATATGTTACGGACCATGCACTAAGACAGGTAACAAACCAGGCTAGGACAAGGAACAAGCCAGGCAAGTTAAGCACCCGTGAATCTTCAGTAAGTGTTTTTTTGTCCATAGTACTGTTATGCAAACAATGATAACAGTCTTGTTCAATAATGCAGCAGAGCTATGGCACCAAGTCTATGGTCTGTCATGAACCACTGGCGCTACAAGAAGGTACTGTAACTCTCACATACATTAAAATGACTGCCAACACCTGACAGGGTTTGTGTTCTTTCAGAGAATGTAGACATTGTTATGATTGTCACAGAAGCAGCGCAAAAACAACCCATCATACAATGAATCCTTAAGTCGTCCAACCCTTATGGCATTAAGCTTCTTACTATAAGAATCGGCTACACATGTGTTTCAAAGTTTCCAGTTAAAAGGTTCTGTGCAGATGTTGTCGTGGTTGTAGGGAAGTGCTACACCCTTAATTACAAGGTAAACAAGTTAAGTACAGCTTGGCTCAATGTTTTGAATGACACCATGTCATATCTACAACATCTACTGACCTTACCATGGTAATGAGAGCTTGGCTAATAACATTGTGAATGACAGAATGTCATATCTACAACATCTACTGACCTTACCATGGTACTGAGTGCTTGTAAAATTACATTTGGCTGTTTTGTTAGTGTTTTTCAGATGAATCGGACATCTTATCATGGCATCAATATGTCAAATACTGATTTGGTTTTAATGTCCTAATAGGTCACGGGACATAGAGATATAGGGCCCCTCCAAAAAATATTGGAAGCATAACAGCTGTATATTGTCTGTAGGTACAGCCACTGCTAAATAGACAATCAGATATTGTGTCAGAAAAACCTTTTGGAACTAAACCTGAGTATGTGACGCTGGGGAAATCTAGTCAGATACTTGAAGCTAAAGGGAGGGGATATTAATCAGGAATCACTAACCACCTGCTACCTCCTAGCTCACAAGCAGGTGAGAATTGCTATTCATCTGGTACTTCCACGCTCAACCTTAACACAGGGAGGTGGAAAATACTAACCACCTGCTACCTACTTGCTCAACCTTAATACAGGCAGTTGGGAATCACTAACCACCTGGTACCTCCTAGCTCACAGGCTGGTGAGAATTGCTAATCACCACGCTCAGCCTTAATACGGGCAGGTGAGATTCCCTAATCACCTGGTATTTCCTAGCTCAACCTTAATTTAGGCAGGTATGCAAGAAGACCTCAATATCTTATTTAATGTTTCAACATTTGTCCAAAAGGGTTAGTAATACCTTGAAAGTGAACGGATGTGAATATATATGTTTATGTATAGAGGTCTGGAAAAAAATCATTTTCTTTCCTTTCCAAAAAAGTTGAAAAGGAAAGTTTCTGAGTGAGAAACAGAAGGGTTAAATTGTAGAGACTGCAGTAGAGGAAGGTTGCATTGACAATGGCTCTTTATTCACTACGCAGTTTTTTTCTTATTACTGTTTATACTGCTTTCATTTTTGGACAGAATTTCAGAGTCAGTTAAACGGACGGGCGGAGGGGTCTGCATTACGGTTACCTCCCGTGGGGGCTCGGATGTTGCTATACTTTCAACACACTGGTCACCAGGCTTGGAGCTACTTACTATAAAAGTGCAACCCTTCTACCTTCCGTGCAAATTCAGCTCCGCTATAATCCAAGCAGTCTACATTCCCCTGTAGATGGATAAAACTTGCGTGCTGGAGGATCTATACGGAATAATAATGTACGCTCACACTGAAACAGCTTTTATTCTTGTCGGCGAGTTCAACAGGGCAAATATGAGGGAAGTCCTGCCGAAGTTCTTTCAACACATAAACATTCACACTTGTGGGGATCAGACTATTGACCATTGTTATCCTCAAATATGTAACAGCTACAAACCCCTCCCCTGCTCAGCATTTGGTCTGGCAGATCGCACCTCCATTGTTCTCCGACCAACCTACAAACTACGTCTAAAACAGGACAAACTGTTTTTTTTGTGCAGTTCAACGTTGGAATGAGAAGTATATTGTCACTCTTCAGGATTGCTTTGAAAGACCACAGACTGGGGGATGTTCTTTGTAGCTGCAGATGGAGACATAGATGAATACACACACTCTGTCTCAGCATATATATATCCAAGTGCATCGATTATGTCGTCCCGAGGGTAAATGCTAGGACTTTCCCCAACCAAAGCCCAGGGTTAATGGTCCCAGGTTTGTGCTCAGAGTATGGTCAACTGCCTATAGTTCCGGGGACCAGGAGGATTTGAGGAGGTCCAGATATGACCTATGGAATGCCATCAGAGATGCAAAAAAAGATTACAGGGATAGGTTGGAGTCCTACTACCACAGCTCTGACCCCAGACGCATGTGGTGTGGATTGTGACACATCACAGACTGTAAAGGGAGAAACAGCCTGCCGTTTCACTCCCTGACAAGCTCAACACCTTCTATGCACGGTTTGAGGCGACCAAAACCATTTCTTTTGGAAGGCTTGCTGAGGACCCGGACGACGGCATTCTGTCTCCAGCCACAGCCAACATGAGGAAAGCTCTCTAAAGAGGGAACCTATGGAAGTCACCAGGGCCAGATGGCATTCCAGGCCGTGTCCTCAGGGGGTGCACTGACCAACTAGCAGAGGTTTTCACCTCTTTATTCTGTCTGCAGTCCCCACCTGCTTCAAACAGACCAACACCATCCCTGCACCGAAGAAACCTTCCATCACCTGCCTGAATGACTTCCGCCCTGTAGCACTGAATCACATCTGCTCCACCCTTCTTGACACCCCCTTCCATTCGCATACTGCCCCAATAGATCTACTGACGATGCCATCGCCCTGACAACCCACACTGCCCTCTCCCACCTGGAAAAAGGAATCAACACTAGGGATGCTGTTCTTGGACTACAGCTCAGCATTCAACACCAGTGTGCCCACTGAGCTTGTTGCTAAGTCAAACCCAGACTCGTCCATCAGACTACCAGATAGAGAAGTGTGATTCGTCCCTCCACGGAAGGCTTTTCCACTTCTTCAGAGTCCAGTGGCGTTGTGCTTTACACCCCTCCATCCAACGCTTGGCCTTGTGCTTGGTGATGTAAGGCTTGCATACAGCTGCTTGACCAGGGAAGCCAATGCCATGAAGCTCCCTGGCTGATGGTAAACGCCAGAGGAGGTTTGGAACTCTGCGGCTTTGCAATAATACCACTTTCAGTTCATGGCACTTACAGGTCATGGGATGTATAGAAGGGAAGTAATGTCACTTGTTGCTACGGTGGCATTCTATTACAGTGCCACGCTCAAATTCAGTGTGGTCAATAGAACAACCAATTATTTCACAAAAGGCTTCATGGCTAGGTGCTTGATTTTATACACTTGTGGCAATGGGAACAAATGAAACACCTGAATTCAATGATTAAGAGGTGTGGCCCAATGCTTTTGTCCTTATAATGTATGTGTGTGCGTTTGGATGTCTATGTATATGTGTGTGTGTGGATGTATTTGTTTATGTATATGTGTGTGTGTGTATTTATAAGTTTATGTATATGTGCGTATGTGCATGTGAATGTGTATGCATAAGTGTGTGTGTGTGAATGTATATGTATAAGTGTGTGTGAATGTATATGATTAAGTGTGTGTGTGAATGTATAAGTATTAGTGTGTGTGTGTGAATGTGTATGTATAGGTGCATGTGTGTGTGTGATTGTAGCTGTATAGGTGCATGTGTGTGTTTGAATGTATATGTGTGTGCATGTAAATTAATGTGTATAATTGCGAGTGTGTGTGTGAATGTATATGTATAAGTGTGTGTGAATGTATATGTATAATTGTGTGTGTGTGAATGTATACTTATAGGTGTGTGTGTGTGTGTGAATGTAGATGTATAAGTGTGTGTGTGTGTGTGAATGTATGTGTGTGCGTGTGAATGAATGTGTATAATTGCGTGTGTGTGAGTGAATGTATATGTATAATTGCGTGTGTCTGTATATGTATATATGTGTGTATAGGTATAAGTGCCTGTGTGTGAGTATATGTATAAGTGTGTCTGTATATGTATGTGCGGATGTGTGTGTGTATATGTAGGGGCGTGTGTGTGTAAATGTATAAGTGTGTGTGTGTGTGTGTGTGTATAAGTGTGTGTGTGTGTATGTATAAGTGTGTGTGTGTGTCTGTTTATGTATAAGTGTGTGTGTGTGTATATGTAGGTGCGTGTGTGTGTATATGTATAAATGTGTGTGTGTGTGTATATGTATAAGTGTGTGTGTGTGTGTGTGTGTGTATATATAGGTGTGTGTGTGTGGTAAACAGTCAGCCGCCAGCTGTCTGAGTCAATGATTGATAGATTGGAACCTGGGAGGCACAGCAGGTACCTCCCCTCCTTTTCCCTTCTCTCTCACCCCTTCTTCATTGTCACTCCACTTCTCCCCTCCGTGCTCATTTGCATAGAATGCCTGATTTACATACATATGAGAGAAGAGAAGAGGGGATTTTCACGGAGGAGAGGAGAATTGCAGACGTCCGCTGATAGAAAAGGAAGAGAATGCCCTTTCAAAGCCTTCTTGGCCCCCCCCCTCATTCTCCTTTTTTAGTCCCTGTTTTCTCTACCTCTCTCTCCCTCTCTTGTTCTCCTTCTTTGGTTTCTCGGTTTTCTCTCTCTCTCTTCCCCTCTCTCTTTCTCCTTCTTTGGTCTCTCTGTTTTCTCTCTCTCTGGTCTCTGTCTCCTTATGTTCCCTCCCTTTGGTTCACACCTTAGAGAGATCCTGTGAAGACTCCATTAGCATCTACTCTCCGACTCACCCCGCAAGGAAAGAAAGTAGATGGGAGCGAAAAATGGGGGATGTTTAAACAGAGGAAGATAGAGATTTGAAAAGAGAACGAAATAAAGAAAGCAAAAAGTGAGAAATGAAAAGTCTGCTCCCATCATTCCCGTCGAAAAGTGACTTTTTTTCCATGCTCCCAGGATGTTGATGTATTTTAAGATCATATCCCATCCACAAGCAAACTTATTGGTGGAGTCTTTCTGTTGTTGTTTTAACCCGATCCAAAGTATTGGCCCTGACCAAAGCAATCTTAGCCCACACCACCAAAAATCATACTTCCATATTCCATCTAATGTGGAGTGTGATATCTGGTTGTAAATTTGGGCTGTTCTGAGGTGAAGTTGTTACCGAGGTGCTGTTGTTGCCATAGCGTTGGCGTTGCTGTGTTGTTGCTGTGGCGTTGTTGGTGCTGCACTGCACTTCACTGCAGGCCCTCAGTTGAAAGGCATTGATTGGCTGTGAAGCCTCCATTCCCCCTGGCAGAACTAGATCTCTACAATACTCTACACACCTCCAGGAAGGACAAGGTGCCCCTCCCCCAACCACACACATACATGTACACACACACACACTACTACTACTATTCACCCTACAGACACCACACATGCTTCAGCTACTCAAATGCTTGGACACAAACTGCAAACCCATGCTACGGGGATACATGACACACATATCCACACACATCCCCACACACATCCCCAGACACATCCCCACACACATCCCCACACACATCCCCACACACATCCCCACACACATCCCCACACACATCCCCACACACATCCCCACACACATCCCCACACACATCCCCACACACATCCCCACACACATCCCCACACACATCCCCACACACATCCCCACACACATCCCCACACACATCCCCGGACACAACCAAAAAGTTCTGTAGCTTTCTGTGATGAGAAAAACTATGGAGGGGTTTATTTCTGTGAGAGGAAAACTCTGGAGGGCGTTATTTCTGTGATGAGGAAAACTTCAGAGGGGGTTATTTCTGTGATGAGGAAAACTTCGGAGGGGGTTATTTCTGTGCCAACAGGGGGAGGAGAGTCAAAGACACTCAGTAAGTGTTGGGGAGACGGGAGGAGGAAAAAGAGAGATGGAGTGATGGATGAGGGGGCGGATGAGGGATGAGAGGAAGAGAGAATGAGACACAGAGAAAGGGATGGAGGAATGAGGGAGGATAGACGGAGGACAACAGTGGACCGGGAGAGGGTTGAGAGATAAAGCCCCTGCTGAGGGATGAAGGGATAAAATGGAGGGAAGCGATAAGAGCATCTGTCTGCCTCTCTGTCTCCCTGTCTGTCTGTGAAACTGCCTGTCTGTCTTCCTGCCTGTCGGTCGGTCTGTCTGTCTGCCTTCTTGCCTGTCGGTCGGTCTGTCTGCCTTCCTGCCTGTCGGTCGGTCTGTCTGTCTGTTTAACCTCCAGCCCGTCAGCCGTCTGTTTGTTATTAGCAACAGCAGCTTCAGCAAGGGGACATCATCCTTCATCATCCTTCATCTGCTCTGCTCTGGCACAGCTAGCACCATTAGACACACACACATTCACGGCCCGCCCCACATTGTGTGTGTGTGTGTGTGCGTGTATTTGACAGAGGAGTTGGTGTTCCTGAGTTATTTATGTAATTATGAATGTGTGTGTTTGTGTGTGTGTCCCTGAATGTTTGTATGTTTCCGGTTGTTCCAGTGTGTGCATACATGCTTGTGTCTGTTGGTGTGTGTACCTGCTGAGTGTGTAATGTGTTGTCCACAGGGCCCAAAGCCCAGGCCTGAGACTGCCTGATAGAGACCATGCCAACATACCCCGCATGGGGCACACTGCCTGGGCTCATCCCTTCTCCTTCCCTCACTTCTACCCTCCTCTTCCATGCCCCTCCCGTCTCCCCTCCACGCCCCTCCCGCCTCCCCTCCATGCCCCTCCCGTCTCCCCTCCA
>JACXGK010001864.1:0-25127 GCA_016801125.1 Novumbra hubbsi
CTCCAGACCAAATGCATGAACAGAGAGATTCCACTCCAGATCAAATGCATGAACAGAGAGATTTCCCTCCAGATCAAATGCATGAACAGAGAGATTCCACTCCTGGAGTTCTACATCGAGAATCACACATCAGACCAGTCGGAGATGATGACAAAGCAAAGCAAGTGTGCGTGGTGAATGGAGAGCAGCCGATTGCACCGATGGCGCTGGACTACTACCGCTGGCGGGTCTATCGGCAAATTGCTTGAGCAAAAAATCAAGAGGAACGGCCGTCGGTTGATGCGCGTCCTTTGGACCGAGGGATGTGCGTTGACGGAACGAGAGCACCTGTACACCTGTCTGTGTGTAGGGAAACCACAGGTTTTCGTCCGTCAACCGGCTTGCTAAGGGCTGAGCTGCGGCCAACCCTAGTGCCGTTTCATGCTGGAATGTTCCAGTAGCTAGGAAGGCAACAACCTGCAGAACTTGGATGGGCAGTGGAATTGGAATGGATATGATTGAACTCTGGGACTGTACAGCAGGAGAGTGAATTCAACCATACTCTCTCTCACAAACACACACACGTCCGCTGCTCTACCTGCAGATGCCAGGCTACTGTGAAAGCCACCCGCCTGGACGGTGATGATACCTTTCTGACTGGGCCCAGTCGCCCACAGCGTTAATGGGGCACTCGAGCTGCAGGTTCCCGGGGAGTTCCCCACAACCTCAATGAACTTTGGCCGCCAAAGGTACGGGGCCACTTCGCCTGTCTACAGCACGGCTCAGGTGCCAGTCGAACAAATACTTGAATTTGATTTTAGGTGTGAAGATCTGATCTCCCTGGTAATTGGCTCCGTGCTGAATCGATGGCTGAGTGAAGAAGGACGAAAACGGAGAATCATGTTTGGGCTTGATGGTTGAGCCAAACTTCTTTTTGCGAGCCATTGATTTTGGCTTGCTCCGTCTTACTTCTCCACACATTCACGCACACTCACACACGCTCGCTCATACAACTTTCATCCTAATGGCATAGCCTGATTAAGCAGCAGCGTGATCTACAGTGGGGGAAGGCCTTGACCTCTGTTGAATGTTTGAACAGTCACCTGCAGCGTGTTTCATGGGGCGAACCAATCATCGAGGGAGAGCACAGTATGATCACAGTTCCAAATTGCCCATTTGCTTCATCTTCACTTGCTGTGCATCCTACATCATACAGTGGTCTAATTGGACTGACGCCCATTGTTGAAAACTTGGTATAATTATTTAAATGGGCTAGAACTCTGAACCACTAATTGTTAGAAGGCGTGTTGTATTCCAGACGCGCTGTGACCGATTCCATGTGGCACTGATAACAAAGCACCGCTGTAACGTGAAACACACATGACCATGAGACACAGGTGGTCAATGTTTTAAGATTTTTTCAGAAGATATTGAAACTTTCTCGACACTCCCTTGTTTGCCTTTACGGGCACAGGTGACACGGTGTCCATGGAGACGCCTGTGAACACAGCCTGCTGGTCTGCACGCGCTCAGAGTCGACTTCCACTTGGACACATGAATTCTGACACATTTAGGGGTAGTAGGCGGTCTCGCATGTGGAGGAGTTGTTTAGCCCGTACAATTGGCTCACCCCACACGTACAATAGTTCCTGAGTACTGACGTCATAGACGTCCCATGTAAGGAAGAATTCACAGCTTTATTGTTATTGGTGTGGCATTGTTGTTTTAGCACCGCATGAGAGATTGGGTATTACATTTTAATTATGGAAACATTTCCCTTAATTATGAAAGGGACCGCAAGTGACCATTGTGATTGAACCATTGTTCGTTCACCAAAGACAGCATAATACATTAATCAGTGTTTGTATAAAAACCCTGACAGGTCTGAACAAAACATGTGTAGACGAGTCCTGAGTTGGAGACTGGATTCAATCAATCCAGGTATTATTTCAAGCTGCTTAAATGCAGCTGTTCATAAAAGACTAAATTAGATGTGCTTTGTTTTTCCACAGTCACTGCGCTTATTGTTCCCTCTGTGGAAGAATAGTGTTATCATGCTGCCTCACTGTTGACTTCCCGCAGCAAGAGAGGCCAAGAGAAAGAAATGAAGTAATTGAAAGGAAGAGCAGTAGAAAGAGAGACAGAGATATGAAAGGATGACGGAGAGTGACACAGATTTGACAGAAAGTGATCCCGCTTCGTCCAGGCAGGTGACAGATCAAAGATCACCCTAATTGCAGTTGTCACGATTCAGACAGATGAACAGCATATTACTTTTCCTCCCTGGACTCACTCTAATCCCAGAAATCAGAGACAGCCATTGCAAGATAAGAGAGAGAGAAAAAAACAAATGTTGAGAAGGAGTGATGAGTGAGAAAACGAGAGAAAACAAGTTACGGGAACAGTCAAACCCACACTAGCGGGATTCCTCCTCCACCCGGATAGCCTGATCCCCAGAATGCTAGCTGCAGGTCGTTGTACCACAGCAAGGTATAATTCCCTGCTGAGCGCTCCCAGGCTGATGGGGGAAACCGCTGGCATAGAACAGGAGTGAACAGAGGCATTAGCCAACGTAGCATATCCTCTCGGATATACCTCCATCATATCTTGTCCCAGGGAGCATTCACCTGTTATCTTTTATTTTCCATTAAATCATACTCCTCTCCAGCCGCCCCTCTGCCTGAGAGACTACTCCGGAACCCACATATGCCGTGTTGTTACGACGTGCACATACACACGCAGGCATGTCCACATCACATCACAGTATTTTCACCGCACCGTTTACGTGGTTCCGGCGAGAATTCTATGCCTGCACCCCACAGACGTTTTACACAGGAATTCTAAAGTTTGAATGTTCTAATGTCTTCCTCAAACAAACTACATGAATACTTTTTTTTGGGATTAGGATGCTGGATAAACAGTTCAAATTTGCTACTAGTTGTCTGGCTGGCTTACGTTAACTAATAGTAATTTAGCCTGGCTGATGCACTGACCTAGCGCAAAGGTTAAGATCAGCGGGATGTTGATGCAACAGTGTGTTCAAAGAGCCTAAAGTCTTTACCTAGCATCTATTCAGTTCTAATAAAGGTCCTCTGGATGAAACCAGACCTACTCTGTCATTAACTCGCTTGCCTGATCTTTTAATTTGTTGCTATTCCAAACTTTTAATCAAAATAAAGCATTGTGCATCATTTTATAGTGACTCAGGTGATGATTACTTTTCCCATTTTATAGTGACTCAGGTGATAATTTTTTTCCAACTGTGTGATTCAGTTAGTGTCAACAGAGTCACCAACAGGGCATTGGTTTCTTAATTGGTTCATTTGGTCCCACTGTCCTAATCCACCGAATGCTCATTGGCTATTGGCCGTAACTGTTGCCCAACCACCTTGTAGACCCACCTCACAGTAAAGAATGACAGACAATAAATCAGTGCATCCGATGCTGGTTGGCAGACATCTTTTGACTGTATGTCTTTGACCTGCCCACGCTATGAATCTCTGAGTGCTGATCCTAAGTCCTTTGGGTTTCACACCAATCATGAAGATGTGCTGGGGACCGTAACAGCATGACATGTATGATGGTGATTTCCAGTGACAGTTAACAGGGGGGTAAATTACAAGAGGTTCATAATCAATTAACAGTGTCTCCCCAGGTTTAATGAGTGGTGGTAAATTTCAGGCTCAATCTCCCTGGTACATTTTAATTAGCTGTAATTACAAAGTGCTCTGACCTTTGGAGGTTCCCGTCCCGTTGATTTACAAGTTGAGAGATGCTGATTTGCCCACAGAGATGTAGAGATCCGGAGAGAGGGAGTAGAGCGAGAGGCTCCACCAAGGCATGGCATAGTGGAACACGCCTCAGACAGAATGAGGCCAGCATGACATCAATATGAATGTGTTCTGTACATGAATCATGTAATTGTTACATGTCTCATTTTAAAGGTCAACGGTTGGTTAAGGCCGGATTAGATAAATAGCATTTGTGACTCATTGTATCACATTGCGTTAATCTCACACACTGTCACTCAGGTTTTATGCTGTCTGAGATTACTTATTTCTGTTTTCTGAAGTATGACATTATGATATTAAGAACTGAAATAATGCACTGTATTTATTCAGTTCAACGTTGAAATAAGTACGACACAAAAGCCGGGCAAACTTGAAATTCTAACTTCACCGTAGCCGTCTGGCTTAATCCAATGCAAAGTGCTCGACTCCTGTGCAAGGGGCAAGGGATTCGCTCGCACTGGTGTGACTGAGACCAAGGCCTTTAGAAGAACTGGCTTCTGTAAACTGCAGAGGAGGAGAACCCTCTGCTTACAAGGAATGCCAACGGGTCCTGAAGAAGGATTAGGGAGAGGGACAGATGACGAGAAAGAAGGGAGGAGAAAAGGAGCCCTCAGCAGAGAGATTAGACCCGAAGAAGGATGGAGGAAGAAAGCGAAAGGCGGAGGCCAGGACCAGCTCCCAAGTCGCGCTGTGCACCTTTACTCTAGAGATGCAGCCTCTGTGGAGCCGAGAGGGAGTCGATGGGTATGACCTATTTGACCTCAGCCTTTCTTGGTGTGAGGCCTTACGATTGGCATTCATTATCAGGCCTGGACAGGAAAGCGCCGGAACTAATTAGTAGCGGTGCAGCCGTCCGCCACTGATCTCCCAGGGTGCAACACTCCACCGAGGGACGCGGGTTCCTTTAATGAAGAGTAATGAGCGGGGCCGCTCGGCTTACACCTGGAGCAGACAGCACGGGGAGCCACGGCGACATGACAACTCATCCCCAGGACACGGGCCTCACTGCTACAGAGCACTGACCCAACTATTTCTGGTTGCAACGGGTTTGACCTGGAGGAGGAACACTTGAGCAGTCGTCACACCAACACACACACTCACACATACACACACACCACCCTGTTATCACAGTGTGTCGGCAAAGACTAAAAACGGACCCCCCCCTGCTTTATAAAGCGACACTACCTTGGCCCTCGCCTGATTCCCACACACTAATATAGATGTTGTTTTATTCCACGGACATGACTTATTTTACATCTGAGGCGTCTTTCACAAAAGAAGAAGCAATTGAAATTCAATAGATTTGCCACCACAGAAAAGGGTGAGGCTAGAAATTCCCACGGGGGGCCATTGTCATTGGGAGAGCTGGTGGACATTTTAGTCCCTATTCCAGCCTGTTTTCGCTGTACAAATTTAGAAACACCTGGCCAAGCAATGCCAGTTCCCCTCTGACTGGAAGCCTCACCCGCAGCTGTGCCATTTTGGTTTCCTCGTTATACACGTTTGGTGTTAAGGTGCCCGCGCTTGAAAATATATACACAAAAAATGCCAGTCTAATAGCAATTCATCATACGAAAGGAAATGCATTTTAAGCCTGGTCACAAAGGCCCTGTGGGCTGTTTAGCTAATTTATAGAACATGACTGCTAGTCAAACTCTTGCGGGAGTCTCGGGATATAGGCCACAGCTCTACTTCACCTTCACACGGTAACATAAAAAGGTATTATACAATCCTGCTGCAAAAAAATCCCTGTCCAGAATCCACAATAAAATGTTAAGATTGTGCAATGAGGTTTAGATTTATGGGCACCATTTTGCTCTGAATAAAGAAATCTTCGGCTACAACAGCAATGTCAATATCTCATTACTCGAGTGTTCTGTAATCGTCCAAAGCAGGCAGACTGTGGTAATTTGTCATATTAAACATTTGTCGTAAAAAGCAGTTTCCCCAAATGACAATCTGTGCTATTAACACGGTTGGGAAAAAAGGACCGCTTTTTATTTATTGGGTTGTTGAAAGCAAGCAATATTGCCATAGTTTTTCTAATAGAATGCAAAGGACTCTGGGATACAAACGATGCTGTCTCTCCGCACACATAAAGCATTACCAGGAGTTTGCCACTAACTGTTTTAGTGTACGAGGTCATAAAACAACTTTACATTGACGGAGATAGACAAAGGTTTGGAAGGATGTGGTGGAATCCTCTGTAAATACAGAAGACTTCCTAAGTAGTAACTTATCTGATTTTTCCCCCTTCCTGCCTGGACTTGGGCCCTTGAGGCCCTCACTTTGCGATGAAACAATGAGTTTGTCATTTGTCAACAGACGATGGGTGTCCATGGCGAAGGGTGTCCTCCTCTGTAAACACACTACTGTTTCATTTGTACTTTTACATCAGCCTGCTGTTTGTACATTGAGATTCAGGAAACCTGTAAATCCAGTTGATTTTGTTTCTATTTCTGTCTGGAGTATAGACGGCTGGCATACCCTTGAGCCCACGATGAACACAGACATACAGAGTCTGCATCACCTATGTGTTTCTTGTAGACTGCGTGCATAGTGAGGATCCACCAAGCGCCTCAGTGAGGTGAGTGGTTGAATACTGTGTATCGCACAAAGAGGCTTTTGTCACCCTTTTTGAAGATAAGCAAATAAAAGAAAACACGAAAAAACCGAGCTGTGCTGTGCGCTTCAAGAAAGGGAATGATATTCTTGTTTGTGGACACAGTACAATTGCTCAGAGGAAGACATGTCGTTACAACCGGTAATACTTCTCTCAACAAGAGGTTTTCAATGCCTTGGGCTCCATTTCTGGCAAAGATGGAAGTGCTAAGCCTCTTTATGTCACGATGGTTTATGAGATTGGAGAACACAGGTATTTTAGACCACTCTACCACAGAGAATATTTCCATGTCCTTTATAAATTCAGTCTTTGCTTACAGAATGCCCTCTGAAATGGGGTTCAGGTCTTCAGACTCAGACCGGCCAGTCTAAAGACTAGTTCTTCGTAGATTTCAATGTGAATTTGGGCTTATTGCCTTCTGGGAAGATCCACCTGTGAAGATCCAGTCTTGGTGAAGTCAACCCCGCTTACGGCTAAAATGTCGTGGAACTTCAACCAGATTTATTTCATAAAGTCCTTTTTACATCAGTAGTTGTCACGCAGGGCTTTTACCGATAGTTTTACTGCACTTGGTAAATGTAATGATGACATTGACTTGAACAATGTTACCCGGACAAGTGGAAGCAGAAACAAATCCATACCATAAAAGTTCCACTGGCATATTTGCCTGTAGGTACGTGATTATTTTCCGTATGATTCCGTAGATTGATACAGTATCTCCTTTTGATGTGCATGGCCAAAGACCTCTCTATGCAAATGTTAGGCACTATTTTGCATGCTCCTGCTGTGTTCATGTGTTTGTGGCTCTCACTAAAGCCTTCTCGCCCGGCAACAATTCCAAAGAGCTTTTCGGCACAGAGATGCCGTGCAATTGAAGATTAAAAAACATGTGGCCCTTGGTCCTGCTTTTGACTCTAGATCAATTTGTCTCACCTGGGGACATGTTTGCTGAGGATCTGCAAAATAATTTTGTTTCTATTATGAGTGACTCAAAGTTCTATAATAACATAAAAGAGTAGTATATACATTTATATAATAACATAAAAGAGTAGTATCTACATTTTACCTTGAATGCCGTGCAAATCAAATAATTGTTAGAGCACCTCTGAAAGTATGACTTAGGCTCATCCAGAGGATTTGAATTCTAAGCAACCTGCCCACACATCGTTTGATGTTCAAGTTGTTTTCGGCTTCAGATAAATCCATACTTCGCACTGGAAACATCTGGGTTGGGTTTTTTTGTTTTATACCAGAAAGCAATGGTTTGATTTGTTTCATAACCGGCTCTTGACACATATGAGGGGAGAAAACGATGTCAGCACGTCTTGTTTAAAAACAACCCTACACCATTTATAGTGTACTTGGGTTGACCAACACCACTAGGGCTAAGTGCGCTTCCTAGGGTCTAGGGTGCCAATCGGACACGCGCTCCGTCGACATTGATTACGCACTGCAGCAGACAGGCAGCGCTCAAGCTGCCATTGCTTTTAATCGTGAAGTATAACGCTTCCGATCAAACCTGTGAGTGATTTTCCCCAGGCTCCGCGCGGCAGCGTGGTCTGCTCTCCCTTATCGCGGTGCGCGCAGACGGCTGCAGCATCGATTGAAGATGGCGAACACTGGGCATGTCCGCAGCCTTTATCGCTGATGGTCAACTTGACACTAAGAATTATTTGAATAATTATCATTAAAGCCTGCAAATTGTCCACTTTATTTAAGAACTATTGCAAGGCTTTGCTTTAGAAAGTAGGCTATTTCATACCAGCGTTTCATACCATACTTGAAAAGAAACTTCAAGGTTTCCCTTTATTTTGAATGAGTACAGGTTTGATAGCACAGGCTGAACACTTAAAGTAGCTGTTTACGTTTCTGATAAGGTGTACACTTCATGCTACGTTTAAATTCCTCCCGGCATTGTTAACAAATGCTAAAGTGTTCGTTGCACAAATTCCACCCAGCTACTAGTACCACCATGTCTCGCAAATCATGTTAGAGTTAGGAGACCAATGTGCAATTTGAAAATTGGGATGAACTATCCCTTTAATGCTTTCTCTGCACTCCTCCATCCATTTGAAAACCACAAATTTCAATAATGTGTCTTCGTCTGTGCATCAAATAGGCAATGTTAAAGAATATAGCAATAAAAAAGACTTCGTAGCTGAATAGGGTATATTCCAGGTATTCCCAGAATACTGTATATAATCCACAACATGGTTAGTCGCGGCACATAAGCGCAACAAACTTACTAACACCGACTTTACTCTGTACCATATCATAGCTAGGTCACATTGAGGAGTACCTATTGAAAAACTAATTTAAAATGGTTCCCAAATAATACTACTACTACAAATAATACTACTGAGAATGTTGGGTTTTTTGGGGGACTTTGGTAACGTCATAGCTATATCCCGAATCCAGAGTCATGTTCTGGGCTGGTGCACTCTGATGCCGCGGCCATGTAAACCTGTTTGATGTGTAGAGGTTTGTTGTGTTGCGGTGTATTGGTGTCAGGTTAACAGCCACGACAGTAAATCCGTGTAACCAGTCAAGAGGGATTAAGGATGCGCACCTCTCCCGTCCGGGTTCGCTTGCATGTGTGTGTCATCCTCGAGCGCCGTAGCAAACAGCCGAAACTAGCCCAGGTCTACCAGTAGGTGATGCGTGCATTGCGATGTGCCTGGAAAGGATGCCTTGAATAAAATACTGATGACAAATCCCCTGTTTAATTATAGCAGACTTACAGAGAGAAAAATATAAAACTAGAGTCATAACCTGTGGTCTTCCTTTGGGTTCTGAGGTAATTTGTCCATATTAGTTGCTCTGTGTGTGTGTGTGTGTGTGTATCAGACAGCTCATAAATTACAATTTATTTCAGGTTATGTAGAAAAGTCAATATCTCATCTAATACACCGCCCTATTAAAAATGACCTTCCATTTTCCATTTGTGTTGGATAATGTTAAGGAATGGATTTGATCGCCTTAGAGATACGTTATGTATTCAGATTATGTAGCTCCATGAATTTCCACTTCAAAGAATGGAGAAATGAACCAAGTTGATGTTTGTTCATGAGTCTTTCTACGGTGGTGATTTGCAGATAAAAATCAAACGGGGGACGTTCCAAATCACACCATATTCTCTTCTTAGTGCACTAACTTCACCAAAAGCCATAGCAAAAAGGGTGCTTTTTTACACACATTTCAACATTTCATACCCATTTTCCCACACAGTTTAACTTATCGTGGTTTTCTAAAGTCGGCTACCATGAAATCATTATAATGCCCATGCACACGCCTCAGATCAGATATAGATTAATGTAACTTTCATCCGCAGTCTTTTGTGTAGATTTAAATGGTTGTGATATCTACACGGTCACAGGATATATGTCAGATAATAAAGCCAAGGGTAAATCACAGAAAACCTGCCGTATTTATGTCTCTGAAGATGGAGAAGTCTGTGTGTTTTAACGACAAACCATCCAACCTCACCCACGCCACTTACTCATCGGGTTGATCAACAACACGCGCTGCCAAACGGGTCAACACACTCCAAGAAAGCAGGAGTTTGAGTGCCGAGGATCAAAAAGACGTTTTCGAAATCATAATCTTGACACACGCACGTACCCGGGGGCATACAATTTATCTTAATATTTTCAGATGAACGCCCACTTGTCAGATTCCATAATTAGCCCAAGGCTTGGCATTTAGCTTATTGCAAAATTCTAATTAAAATAACTCATTGTGCATGTCCGCATGTCCCATGATATCATTAACTTTCCTTAAACAGACAGACAGACAGTCCGCTCATCTGTCTAGCTCGAGCGATTGTTTTTTACTCAAATCGCAGACAGTTCCTTAAATAGTGACTGTCGTACATTAGCGTGCTGTGATTCGGGACCTAGTGTCTCAATTGTTCATCTGTCTTTAGATCTCTGAAGAATCATCCACCTCATGTCATTACATTGCGTTTAGTAACGCAGGCAAATTCTATTATTCAGTCAAATAGTTAGTATTTAGGCCAATTACATTTGATCCCTTTTCAAAATGAATATGATTGGTCAAAATTAGTGAAAGAACAAAATATCAGAATTAGGTTGCCTGTTTAAACATAGCTTCAGCACCATGGCAACAATTCACTGTAGGCCATCACAGAAAGAAGGGGAGTTTGAATGATGAAATACACAATTCAGCATGTAGTTTTCCTGTACACACGCACCGTCGGATCCATGCTAAATTTGGAGTGGTGGCATCTCATTAAGATTGAGAACATGTTATGCGTTCATCTAGTTTAGTTTACTACACTATGTTGCACACTCTGGTCAGACATTGTTTTGCCAGCATTGTTGTAAGTGGTCACTCTTTTGGGTATGTAAAGAATAACGCAAATATTAATGCAAACGTCTGGACTTCCCTTACATGCTGCTTTCCCAGGAATCATTAAAACTAAGCTTAGCTCTCAATGCTTTGGTGCAATTGATCGGATGCAACCAACGATTGATGTGACAAATCTCCCTGGTGTCAGTGGTTGACAAACCACTCGTGCAAGTGAGAGATATACCTGTACCTTTTCAGAGTTCTCTGGTAGATAGCTATTAACATTAACATTGCAGAGACATTTGGTACGCACACTTCCGTGAGAATTCAATAGAAGTTTTTTCTCATGTTTTAAAAATCAGCTAAGTGAGATAATTGCTTTTTTTGTTGCGCTTGCAGTATATCAAAGTGACACTATAAAGCAATCAAGCAGATATACACGTTGCAAATTATATCATGTCACTTCATTTCTCTGATTGTATTCAAATGTTTAATTTGTTCTTTTAAAATGCCTTTAGATTTAGATGGCTTCCTCTAGCCTGGCACATCAAATATGCTGTAGTCAGTTGGTTTGAAAGATTTGCCACACTTTGGTAATTATGATGAGAAAAGAGCCATCACAAGACATGAGACTAAAATATTTCTCAAAGTAGCTTGGTTACAAGTTCTGTATAACTGTGTGCGTGTGTGGTTGGGTGCAAAGGTATTACAATGCAATGGTGGTGTGAGGGATTTGAATGATGCATCAATAGTATCAACAGCAGGCATCTACCCTGGCTTTTTGTGGCAGCAGTTGTGGCATTTGTAGTGTAGGTTAGGGGGCAGTGGAGGCTTGAGGTGCAGGTGCCTCATAGCCAGACTGTACAAGGCTGTTGTGAGCTGCTCATTCAGGCACCTTGCTTCGCCAACCGCTGCCCAAACCCAGGTGGGTGCTGATCCGGGTTGGGGAGGAGGCAAGGGAGTCCCTGATGAAGAGGAGCTCCAGGCCTCTGTTGAAGGGATGAGTCACCCTTCCTGTTTTATTGATGCTCACAATTCCTGAACTGCCTCAATACTCAACGATAAGTATCAACGCTATCACTATCAACACAATCACACATCTATCACTGTCACTCAACTATCACTGTCATCACAATCACTCAGCTATCACTGTCCACACAATGACTTAGCTATTACTATCAACACTTACACTTAGCTATCACTTTCAACACAATCACTCAGCTATCACTATCAACGCAATCACTCAGCTATCACTATCAACACCAACACTTAGCTATCACTATCAACGCAATCACTCAGCTATCACTATCAATGCAATCACTCAGCTATCACTATCAACACCGTCACTTAGCTGTCACTATCATAACTACCACTCAGCTATCACCATCAACACTACCACTCAGCTATCACTATTAACATTACCACTCAGCTATCACTACTAACATTACCATTCAGCTATCACTTCCAACACTACCACTCAGCTATCAATATCATCACTACCACTCAGCTACTACTATTATCACTACCACTCAGCTATCACTACTAACATTACCATTTAGCTATCACTTTCAACACTACCTCTCAGCTATCAATATCATCACTACCACTCAGCGACTACTATCATCACCACCACTCAGCTATCACTATTAACATTACCACTCAGCTATCACTACTAACATTACCATTTAGCTATCACTTTCAACACTACCACTCAGCTATCACTATCATCACTACCACTCAGCTACCACTATCATCACCACCACTCAGCTATCACTATTAACATTACCACTCAGCTATCACTATTAACATTACCACTCAGCTATCACTACTAACATTACCATTCAGCTATCACTTTCAACACTACCACTCAGCTACTACTAACATCACTACCACTCATCTATAACAATTAACTTTACCACTCAGCTATCACTATCAACACTATTAATCAGCTATCACTATCAACATCACCACTCAGCTATCACTATCAATACCATCACTCAGCTGTCACTATCAACCCCATCACTCAGCTGTCACTATCAACACTATAACTCAAGTATCACTATCAACACTATCACTCAATTATCACTATCAACACTATAACTCAATTATCTATATCAAAACTATAACTCAATTATCACTATCAATACCATCACTCAGCTATCACTATCAATACTATCACTCAGCTGTCACTATAAACACTATCACTCAAATCTTACTATCAACACTATCACTCAATTATCACTATCAACCCTATCACTCAATTATCACTATCAACACTATGTGCGATGGAAGACCATGTCAAGACCTGTCCTTTTTACATTTTTTAGATGAACTTTGTAATTAAAAGTATGATGTAAAATAAATGAATGTACTACTATATAAAGCATATAAGCTTTGTGTGGTTGTGTGTGTGTGTACAATACTTAATAAAAAAAACGAACAATTCTCTGTGGCTCAGAATTATTCACATCATATTAGAATATTGATTACCTAGACATAATCACTTTTAAATAACAATATAAATCGGAGCCCGTTATTTGGAGAGTACACGTCTAACAAAGAGTAGGCGTTTCAATATAGGTAACTTCCAAACACAACCACTGTGAAACAGTTATTACTGCAGTTAGTTGCAGGTTAAAAGCATTTCAAGTCCTAAATAGCACCATGTTCCTTTCGATTAGCGTGGCATTTGAAACGGAAAAAAGGGACTTTTCAAACTCTCGAGGGCTCTCATGTTGCCGCATACTTCTCCGTGCTATAGGGGTCCAGAACTATAACACCCAAGCAGTAGGCCAGACAGATATCACCACCACCTGGAGAGTCTTTTACCTCGCGATTACATGCTTCACCCACTATGCCCCTTGATCTTACGGGTGTAATGAAAACCATTACCTAAATAATTGGATATCTTACCTGAGCTCTCTGCTCAAAATCAGTATAGCGAATTGAAAGGGAATTGTAGCAAGTCGAGGTTATTGAGTTTGCTGTGTTATTCGATAGTTGCTTATTGTTGTATGGGCAGTTATGCGCTGCAGGCGAATAAAAAAAGTATTGACATAGGGATACAGACAGTTTTAGAAAACTGCATTGTCTTTTCGTAATAAAGTAAAAGCTACACAAAATAGTGCAATAGTGATTTTGGCCAATATTTCTTGACACATTTGCTCTAGACTTTGGATGATGCGTACGGGCCGCATCATCAATGTCTTTTTAATCAAGACATTGACAGGTCTTGCATTTTTTACCACTCCTATTTAGATTTGGCCTTGTGTCTGGAGTCATTGTCCTGCTGAAAGGCGAATTTCCTCCAAAGCCTACCTTTATTTTGTAGACAGAAGCAAGTTGTCTTGCAGTATTTGCCTGTTTGTTGCTCCATTTTAATAAGATGCATAGTCCCTGATAATGAGAAGCATCCCCACAGCATGATGCTGCTGCCACATGTAGTGTTATCTGTGGTGAGGGTGTGCCTTCAGGCAAGGTTAAGTGTTCACTGTAAGCTTATTTCTTGCCACCTTCCAATTTAAAACAGTGATTCTCTCAATATGGTTGACCGGTGCCTCAATACTCCTCTTCTAGACACTGAACTCTGTATCTTAACAGTTTGTTGGCATCTGTGCAGCTTCTCTCACGCGTTTCCTTTTAGCTTTGACTTTTGTGGGACAGACCTTTCTTATCACTGTCTGGGTGGTTTGATGCAGCTTTCACTTCCCCATTATTGATCTGACTGTGCTCACATATATTGCACCCTTTTCCCTGTCAGGGCAATTACTTTAATCTGTGTAAACTTGGAGCTTCAACAGCACAGGGACTGAATACATATGCAACACCAGAGCCAAGACTTGAGGATTCAAAAGTCGTCTTGATTCTTGCTGCCGCTTGGGAAAGAGGAGCGTCCAAAGTGTCTGTGAGCCCCTGGAGTAGGATTTTTGTAATGTGGTCATTAAAGAAAACGATAGACAGGCCTACTGTAACCCCTTCTCTCCAACTAAGCATCCATCACAGTGACCTTGCAGATGAAATAACACGTTGTATGTGTAGAACATTTTATTTCCACCAAATCTAGGTATTATATGCCTTGGACATCTCTCACTTGGTCACACATTTATAGGTGTAAATGAACAGGAGCTTGGCAATGAATAGGAATAACAGGAGTCTAAATAGACGGTGCATTGGGGAATCTTTCAATCAACTGTGTAACTATACATTCACACAACACACAGAATTTCCTGGTACAGCGTCGACTCTGAAGATCACTAGGCTACCATTTTGTTGACAAGGTACTCTGGTTTTCACTGACCATCTGGCAAAAATAAAGATAAAACATGTTTTAGTTTAATTTAATGGGAAATACAGTATTCAATGCAAGCTTCCCCATAAGGCTGTGAGAAGATTTTTGCTCAAAATTGCCTCCTTCTTTTGATCCAAAGGGCATTTGTATGTGAATGTTTCCCATCTATAGTGCCAATGACATTGGGGAAAACCTGTGGGATGAATGAGGATGTTTGTAATTTTTATCATGTTGCCCTGGATTATTCATTGAGGATTAGTGAATCATTTCTGGCAGTCAATTGATCGCAGTTTATTATACCTGCAAATCTATAATAGTCCACCATGATAGGACGGCTTGACGGCAAGAAAATGCAACAAAGACAAAATATCTGTGATGGCACGTTGACTCGTCTTATGGATCGACACACAGCTCCTTTGTCGAATTATTCAGCACTGCCCACATTTTACTGAAAACATAATATCAATGATAATAGACTGAAAATATTGTGAAGAATACTAAGGTTGTATAGTAACAAAGACACATAAGGTAGCATTGGCCTGGTTGACCAAGAATGCATGACATAGTGCTAATGCTTATAATAACTAACGTTAAACGAATACTGTAATTGACGTGGTACTCAAGTAGGTCTGCCTTTAGATCAAAGGTTGTCTCAGTTGCTACCCAATAATGGCATCAACATTTTTGGGGGGCCAGAACAATATAAATTGCGAAATAATTCCTTATTGTTCATATTCTTGGTGTAGAATGTAAGCAGGTTACCTTTTTTAAGACCTCTCAATTTAATCTAACACAACTAACACATAAAGAGGAATACTAAGATTTTGATAATTAAATTACGTAGAAGACACGTCATAAAAGGTTGTTCTCTATTCTACACATTTTCTACCCGACAGTTGTATTCGTTCATCAATATACTATACATTTCATTTCTAAAATATATGCAACCCCAACCAGTCGAGAACCATCTAGCTGTAAGTGGTCTTCTCCAATGAGAGCAATTCATGCTGGGGTGGAGTGCTTTCCTTGGTGGCTTTGTATTATTGTTGAGGCTGTCCTTGGTACTGGAACGTCCGACTATGGGCCGCTAGAGCTTTATTATAGAGTGCTGTCCATGGGCCTGAGGAAAATGTGTTCCAGCGTGAGTGTTTCTCTGCTTTGATAGCATACTGAACCTCTCTTTTGTAATGGAAAGTCATGAGAGAGAACAAGAGAGAGAATGGGAAAGAGGAGAAACAGACAAAAATTCAACTATTTATTTATTGCCTATAGGGTCTCCCGTGGTTCAGTTACCCTTAAACGTTTTATTTCCCATCTCTACTATAGGACTCTGCTGTCCCCATAGACTCAGATATTTACTCTGTAATCCCTCTTTCCTCAGACAAGGCCGGGATGTGAACCACAGTGCCCTCTACTGGTGGTTTCAAACACGGACCAGTCGGTTTGACATCTGGTGAAATGCTACATGGTAATAATAACTACACATGGTATTAGTTATAACCTCATCGCACACACCCACACAAGAAACAAACACACACCTTGTTCTCCATGTTTTCCAATACCTTGCAGTCACGGATAAAGGCATTCAATAGGAAATAAATATTTCAGCAAATCCGAAGGACCTCTTTTCTCTATCAGCTTACTGCATAGACAAAATGCATGGACATTTTGCATTGATTATGTTGTTTTGAAGTTGATTTTATCAGACGTTTTGTATTCAAGTTTAAAAAAGAGAAGCCACATCGACTATCTTTCAAGGTAAACCGCACGCAGCAACAAATCCAGCAGATTTGAACAAAAACTGGCCACACATCCATTGGCGTTTTGGATTTCTAAACAAGTCGAGATAAAGTGTCATACTTCATGGCCCCTTCATGAAAACAAAGAGTAA
Source organism: Novumbra hubbsi (assembly GCA_016801125.1). Classification (NCBI taxonomy): domain Eukaryota; kingdom Metazoa; phylum Chordata; class Actinopteri; order Esociformes; family Umbridae; genus Novumbra; species Novumbra hubbsi. The sequence continues at coordinate 16,884 of JACXGK010001864.1, forward strand.
AAAAGGTGATAGAGATGGTAAAGAAAATAATAAATAAAATAAACAAAGCAGTATAAAATACAACAACAAACAACCCGGACTGAGTACACAATAATATAAACAACGTGCTCCTCATAACGTCTACCGTAATGAGGATTATTAAATAGTAATAAGATCTACGTGCAGGTGCACAAGGTTATTTAGGTGTTTCTACATAGTGGACTGATACTGGAGAGGTTAAGAAAAAGAGCGTGTGTATACAATGCGTGTGGTAATGTAAGTATTGTGGGGAGAGCGGGAGACACAATTACGATTGAAATTTGGTAATCGTTTGGCGTTAGCCAATTTATCCGACGGGTTAAATGTTTGGTCATCGGGCTCCTGGTAGACCGAGATTTTTATAGCTGAGCAGTGGAATTGTTGTATTTTCTCCCGAGGCATGGGTCTGATTCATGCCTTTATCAGTGGACTAATTAATTGCAGAGGCCACGTATCTGTCAAAGTCTATCACTCCAGAACTGTGGGTCTGTGTGTTCGGGTGTACACGTGTGCGTGTGTGTGTGTGTGGGGATGAGGGGGGGAGGGGGGGGGTTCATGGATACTTCCGAGATGAAGAAAAAAGTTACATATACATATTTAACATTCCTGTCTAGTTAACATAATCAATGACCTGTCCCAAACGCACTTCTGTCCACCTGATCCTAAATCCACTTCTGAATTTACAGGTAGGCGATATGATTTGGCTGGTTGTGGACACGGGCAAAGTGTGGAAATCCGTGTGACAGTTTTCTCCTGTCACATACACTGAACCGTAGCTGTTTTAAAATTACCAAATGGCCTTTGGGTGACACACGAGTAGTTTCCTTCTTATGCTGCAGCTCAGTTCAGAAGGGCAACTGGCACTTTTAAGTGTCTGCATGGTGTTAAACATCAGTCACAGAAAGAATAAAGATGAACTCGACAGTGCCTCAAAAGATATTCAATGATTTATTATAGTTACCAATCCACCAAACACTGACCTTCTCAGAGGCCTCCCAGGTCTTTGTAGTTTAATCTGTCCTTGAAACTAAATACATGGCCACAGGACCTTAAAGACGGTATTATAACGAGAGGTCATTTCCAAATGATACCAACCATTATTTTACATGCATAACTTAAGATTTTCTGTGATATGTTTGGGGACGTTTTAAGCCTACTCCAAAAGTAATTTTGTTATTTGTCGAGTGCTATTTTTGCAATCGCATTTTCTGAATTACTTAACAAACAATGAAGCTTCAAATTAGATACTCTGTTCACAATTCCATTAGTTGCAAAATAACTTCAGCTTAATAGCAACAACGTCCACTATGCTTTACCTACCTAACCATGAACTGACATGGCCACCGCTACAGCACATTCCGTATACAGTGATCAAATAATAACATATTTTGCCTCTTTCCAATATTTATTGTCAACTCTGCTCTGAATCTCAACACTATTTGAACGTAAGACTGCTCAATTGTTGGACTATCCAAAGTGCATCAACCCCGCGACCCACGACATCAATGCGCCTTGCGCCCCCGTCCCCGTGGTTAGTGCCAAACTGCTGTCCGATTCCCTACTACACTATCTGATACCCCGCACTTCGCTCTAGCCTCCGCAAGCGGTTAGAGTGTTACCACGTTAAACGCGCACGGCACATGGTTCTAAAAGGCAACATCTAAATCCCAGCACCGAGGAAAGAAAACGCAAAAGGAGGGGGAGAACATAATTTCTCCCTCGACGTAGGAGAAATGCAGCTCGTGAAGAAGGCTTTTTTGATTTCAGAGCGCCAGACGGGATCGAAATTCTCTCACGTGCGCAACGCGGGAGATAAGCTGTTCCGGGGCTTCGTTTTTTGTCATGATTTATAACAATATGCGGACGAAAATTACCCAAACAATCACCATAAAATGAAGCAACATGCACCGACAGTAAGTCAATATTTAATGTGTCCTGTCTGTTCAATTTACCGTTATAGGCTACAGATGCTACCTTTACACAATTGAATCTGAAAGATGTCAGTATCGTTAATATTTCTGGGTAAAATGGTTTGTATCAGTTTGGTGTCTTTAGTTGTTATTATACAGCCTAAATCGTGGTGTCGTGATGGCAGAGTATAGGTGCATAGGCTACAAGGGTGGTATTGTTTCGTATAAGCAAAGTGTTTACGTTAGTGAAATGGCAGACTTCTCAGTCCTCTGCATTTGCTACTAGGCTGAATGTCAACAAGATAATTAATGCTTAGCCTAAAATATAGGCTATTGTTTTATTCGTCTCTTAGGTAAAAGTTTGTCAACTGCTCCCGCTGAAGGTGGTTTGACTAACCAACCAAGCAACAATAAATTCTCCGGAGTGGCACGTGCCAGCCAAAACGGACACGGTCGTTTTTAGATTTGGGGATTGTATCTTTTTATCTAGATGGTCACAATGAAGAGGAGACAGAAGAGAGTGTTGCAAATGGCCTTTGTATTCATGGTGGCTTTGATATTTCTGCCGAACGTCGGACTGTGGTCGTTATACCGGGAAAAACACCTGATGAAGTCGCATGAGGGAGGCGAGCAGGTAAGGTCAAGTAAGGTTTTCACTGAAACTTTAATACGGCTTGTGCGGTAAATTCTGCGCATGTCCGGAACTATCATGCTTTGTGTGTGGTGCTACAAAGTTGATAAGTAGTTTTGAAGTGCATGGAAAGTGAAGTAATTGTTTGATGGATAATTCATTAAGCTATTAAGCACAGTCGTGTCTTGAAAAACTAAGGGTTATTACGAAGGCTCATCAATAGGGTTACGAAGGCTTATCAATCATCATTATCCCATCGTCAGTTGGGCATCGTCAACGTTACCTAGCAGCCAGACTGACAGATTGGAAACCAGTAGAGCGCAATTAATTATAATTATTGTCTGAAGCTGCATTCTAGTGATGTGTATATTCACAATATTATTGTATGAGGTAATCAATTACTGTTTCACTTAAATTAATTTTAGCTTGTGTGGCTTGATTCAACACTCCAAGCTCTCTGCCAGCTCAGGGACCTAATGTCCTGCCCAGTGTTCTGTCTTGACTTGCCCATATTTCATTAGGGAATTTCTTTTCTGCTGGAGAGTGAATGTATAGTGTTTATTGTTGCATCTTGTAATTGCCTCTTTCTCATTTCTCCCTGTGATTGCTGTTTGCTTTCCTGCATGGTCCTGACTGTGTGGGGAACCCTTGGGTTCCTCTTTGGTGCGTAGGGGACAGAAATACCAGACCATGGTCATCTTGTGGGACCACATTAACCGAATTCTCCTTTGCACTGACCCCTAATGTGAGTCATACTGCAGAGATCGTCTTAAATTTGTTTTAGAGGTCACCTGTCTGTTGAAAGGGGACGGGGTGGTTTCAAGGAGGCCCCTCAGAACCCAGTGTTTCATGGCCAGGATCCTCTCCTCGTTCTTATTCCAAGGCCGTGTTTGCTTATCAAATGGAAATGTGTTCACCTGTTCATTTTTCTGGAAACCTTGGTCAGTTCCCTTTGTGTCAGGGCCTGGGACATCTCCCCGGACTGATGCATGCCTTTTCTCGCATTGTCACCCGTCTCCCTTTCTGCACACCTGCCGGCATTTCCCCCATCAGCACCACTCTATTTCTACCTCAGATTTCTCCCCTTTTAGTTTGCCAGATCAACGCCGTTACGACACGCATTTTGTGCGCCGTATCTGTTAAAGTAAGTTCCTTGTGGATTGTCCTCAGTGACTTGGTCCGTCTGTTACACCCAGTTGCTTAGTTCATTTCCAATAGTTTTTTTGTTTGGCTACTCCGTTTCCCTCTAGTGTGTTTTTTGCCCTGCCCGGCTTCCCCGTTGTCCGGTGATATTTTCCTGGACTGTTTGTTGTTTCCTTTTTTGTTTCCTCCGCCTCATTACTGTGGAACCACTGGGCTCTGCGCTTGGGTCTCCTGCCTGACACCTGACAGCCCCCTCTCCGACCTGACAGGTTGCAGTTTAAAGTAGTTAACTAACTAGTTAAAATCTCACTTTTAAAAGTGAATATTCTGTTTACATGCACTCAGATAATGTTTTGTAATCCTATTGTAATTATGTTTCTGGGTAAGTGATTAAACTGGAGAAAAACCAAACGGCCCAATTTAAAAATGCCATGAAATACAATGTAATCCTCTTGAGGAAAATGGCTGGCCAATCAGTATTATAGAGAATGATGAGCTGGCCAATCAGTATTATAGAGAATGATGAGCTTGCCAATCTGTGGTATGGTGAAAGATGGGCTGGCCAATCAGTATTATAGAGAAGGATGAGCTGGCCAATCAGTATTATAGAGAATGATGAGCTAGCCAATCTGTGGTATGGTGAAAGATGGGCTGGCCAATCAGTAGTACAGAGAAGAATGAGCTAGCCAATCAGTTGTATGACTTGCCAATAAGTGGTTGACGTGACTAATCATGCCCGGCGCATGCCCACACCCTTCTGTTGCTGAGGTGTTCCGTGCCCACACAATTCTAACGTAGAAAATCCTCAGAAGCATACATATTCCTTTACACACATAATTACAATATTTCGTTGATGCTGCATGTAACGCCCTCTAGCTGGAGCTCCTATAGGCTTCTGATTTGAACGAAGCGCTTAGGATAGACGGCCCGAAAGCCTTCAGGACGTGATCAATAAGGACTGAGAGCGGTAACACCGGCGAACTGATGAGTTCCTCCTTGATATGCTGTGATCCGGCTCCACTGAGCGTCCCGATCCTCAAAGTGAGTTGAAAGACTGAGCGTTGCGGCAGAATTATGCTCTGAGGAAAACGTCTCATCCTCAGTGGAAGGCAGCGGGAGAATGGGAACTTCCGTTGGATCAGAAATAAATCCCCTTATGTCACCCCGTTTCCGCCCCTCAAAGGCCGCCTCCCAGAAGTGGACCTATTGCCTGCGTAGTGTACTCGTTTCCACCCGGGCCCATGGGGCCCTGATCAATAGCAATGCACTTGGTAGGGAACAGGGTGCCACTTTGGACCGAGTCCCCTGGCTCAATGTCAAGGCAGCTGAAGTTTCACACACCAGCCAGCCATAGAAGGCGAAGGAAGCGTGGCCTGGAGCTGCTTGATTGTGCCATTTTGTCTGCAGGCATGAGATAATTGACATTGCGGATGGGTGTTTCCGCTTGGCTTGATTAGCATCTTTGCTAACGAGATTGTCCCCTTGATTTGGGTTTCTAATTGAATCGCCATGGTGATGATCAGGCTATTATTATCATTGGTAATAGGTATTTCACACTCAGTCAATGCACGGCTGTTTTTTTGTCGTCGTAAGGCATGAATTGTCATTATATGTTCGATGATTGACGAAGCACTACCGCTTTTGTTGACGTTTTTTTCTGTTTTTCAACTGCGTGTGTTACCGTACATCTCTGTGTTGTTACATTTTATAAGAAACCTGATCTCCCACAAACTACCGCCATTGTGAGTTGGGCCCTCAGATGTTTCTACAGCAGCAGCCACTTAGCTGTAGACCACAAGGAAATAAAACATATGTATATATATATACACATATACATTACTTCCTGCAATAGCACCCTTGTACACCATATATATCAGTTGCAATCGTACGCAAGCCTGCACACACACACAAACCACGCAAACATCAGCACACACATGCCACTCTGCCCTTTAGAACTACGACGGCATACTGAATAGTGACAGTAGGCGTGTTTGTTTGTGTTGGCACAAGGTGTCTGGGTACCAATGTAAGCATCACCGACAGCAAGGTAGCAGCTCAAGGCAATGTTATGGGATGTTGCTGGGAGCAATGTAGACTGGGTCTGATGAGCTTCGGGGAGAGATGGAGGAGTGTGACGGAAAGCAGTGGCCCGTGAACCTTCAAATCATCTGCTTTGTTTTCGCTCACCGGGAAGACCACCGGTCCAAGGGTCCACCGCGCAAGGCGGAGGTCTACTTCCGGCAGAGCAAAACATGTGATCAACAACAACAAAGGCCAGAGTCGCTGTCCAAACGTAGATCCAACCCAAACAATCGGTTGGAGGGTGTCTCCCACGGATTGAACGCTGCTGTCACTACCCATTTGGCAGAAAGTGACAATTGGATGAGCGACGCAGTCTTTTTAATTAGGCTACCCATCACGATGGCATAGTGAGGAGATGCGTCGTAATGCGAGTGGACACATGGAGTTGAGCGACATTGGGCCCGTGGAAGCGTGCCGTACCAAATGGTTTGAGACCGGAAGTAGGGGTTGAAATAACAAGAGATGTCGACGTATTTTGTAGAGAGTGAATCTGTTTGAGCTGAGGGGGGGGGGGTAAGTTCAAATGGGCATTTGTGATTAGTGTTGTGAAAGGCCAAGTTCCTTACGACTGATAGTGAAACCGTCTGCTGCCCTTGGCTTGTGACATACTTTAGGTGTTTGTGGGGATGTCAAACGATGGAGGCCAAGCAAACAAAAGCCCCTCGATTTGGTGTACAACACGGAAAGACTAATAGGAATTCACCTGTGACCATGATAACTGCCAATTCATGAACCTGTTTACCATGCCCTTTTCACTCATCTTTCACTCATACGAATGAAATTATAATGTGAACTCCCCCGTATATACTGCATAAAGAGTCTTCGCTATTACCATACAAAAGGAAAACATCATGAATGTAGTAATTAAACGTAACTGTCAACAAATGTTTCAAAGTATTGACTCATATTGGCTTGTATTACAGAGAGCAGTTTTCTTAACGACTTTGTTAGTTTTCTTCTGTTTCCATGACGCCTCATTATCTTTTCTTTCATAACCGTTAATATATTGTTTTCTGTAATGACAGTTTTGGAGAAAGGAGCAGATTGCCGCTCTATGTTGATAACGCCTGTTGATGCAGCCATACATCTCAAGCTGTATACAACAATTATTTCAAATTAATTTACCTGTCCAGGTTTCTGGATTTGAATGACTTTTAAATCATAAGAAAATGAGAGAGGTTGCTTTTCTTTCAGAAATGTAATAAAAAAAATGTGTACAGCAGCATTTCTGTGTGGGAGTGTGTGCTGGTGTACAACATGACAGAGTGTTGTAGTCATATACTGCTTGTAAAACATCTTTCGCTGTTTTGTAGACCTCTGATTAGCCCACAAATCCTCTTCAGGAGGATGAGATTGTCCATACGTCAGCCACAAAGCACAGAATGGGATGAGTCAACATCCCATCCTCGTTATGTAGCCATGAGATAATGAACATTTAGAAGTAAGCAACGGCAATAGAAAGTTCCTTTATGGCGGCCCGGTGTCCCCTGGCTCCTTCCCGAGGAATCACGCGTGGGCCGTTTTGGTGTGTGCTTGGTCTTGGGAGTCAACGTGACAGTCTGGACTTCACCGGGCCTTACAGGACCAGAACCGCCGTCTGCTGAGGACTCTACCCAGATCCCACATAGGCCCTCTCTCGCGGGCCGAGCCGCTTTGAAACCGGACTCGCCACACGTGTAACGTCCGTAACACTCAACAATCAAGCTTTCCGTCTCTTTCGCCTCTATCCGCTCCTTTTACAGCTTGACCCGGTGCGTCAGATGGTAAAACCTGACTTTCCGGCATTGTGTGGGCTCATATCAGGCGGCGGAATGTGTCGGGCCTGTTTTCACATCTCCTTTGAGATTAAAGGGCACTTTTAACGGAGTGACTGCCTGACCCTGACTCCCCCCTGACTCCCCCCGCCCTCCCCCATCGTTCCGTGATATAAAACCACTTACTCACCATCGCTGACTCTCAGGAGGCAAGTCGCAGGCCTAATCATTTAGGCTGTGTCCAAAGCAGCACCCTGTGTTGTCTTCACCCTGCCTAGTGGTACTCGGGTCGATAGTAATGCACTGTCTAGGCTGGAGGAGGCCGTTTGGGACACGCCCCCCCAGCCTTGTGGCGTGGGCTTCTCCATTAAGCTAATAGCACTCCAATAGCTGAATGAAAGCCTGTCAAGTGCTTGTTTTGTTTTACCTCACCTGCCTTTTGAAAGTAATGGAAATGTGGCTCGGTGTAATCAGTGCCATTGTATTGCACTGCACAACATTGTCGACATCGCAGAACAAATTCAATGGTGGTGAATGTGCCGGTATAGGAAATGAATTTAGCCCATGTTGCACGCACCTTGAACCGCACAGGTACGTTAGTGTGTCTTCGGTAACAAACACCCCCCGTACACTATACCAGGGCCGAGTCCCAAATGAAAGAACGACCCCCTCCTGGTGAAAATGTGCACCAAACAAGAAACAGCCT